>JAHXJK010000068.1:0-279203 GCA_019395245.1 Botrytis pseudocinerea
TTGAAGGCTTAACCTTCCTACATATTTCAAGTAGCTAATACCGTCGTCAACTTGTTAGAATTGGCCACAATGGAGAAAGAACCTAAATTTTGTATTGATCTGCTATTATACCTTGATGGTGTTTACACTGTAGGTAGCCTATTGTCACATAGATATGATGCAGAGGTACTAAAGAAAGCAGGACTGATATCGCAACCGTGACCTGGGCGCCAGTGAATGCCGAACTTGGTTTTAGCTACACCATACTCATTGACGCTTTCGCTGCTAGCAACGCAACGTTGTGCATCGGCGGATTCCTACTCGCTCCGTTTGCATTGAAGTTCGGACGACGACCAGTTTATATTTTCAGCACCGCGGTTCAATGTGGAATGAGTATATGGTACGCCAGGATGCAGAATGTGGCTGACAATATGTTGATCAATCTGTTAACTTGCCTGGTCGGTTCGTTAGCAGAAGTGATGGTTCAAATGACAGTGGCTGACATGTTTTACTTTCATGAACGAGGACTCATGAATTCTATCTACTACTGGTTCATGATCACCGGAGCTACTCTATCACTAATACCTGGTGGGTTTATCACTTCGAACCAAGGCTGGCGTTGGGTGTGGTGGTGGCTGGCTATCTTGCTCGGAGCGGGCCTTGTTGTGTTTATTTTTTGCTACGAAGAGACGATGTTTACCCGCCCGACCACCGAAAAAGAACTAATCGCCAGCCAGCCGGAAAAGAAAGAGGAAGTCACAAACAACGACCCGGAGGCCCTAAAGGACGGTCCTCAAATCGGACAGGTAAGAATTGATTATTCAATTCCCCAAAAGTCTTATTGGCAAAAATTGGCATTATGGTCGAATTCACCAATGCAACTGAGTCAACTTTTCAAGCACACTTATCAGCCTTTTCTGGTCATTTTTACCATACCGGCTGTCTTTTTCATGTCACTTCAGTATGGAGTCTTGATTTCCTGCATTGTTCTTCCAGTCACCTCCCTGTCGTCATACATGACACTTCCCCCATATGGGTTCAATCCTACCCAAATTGGATTGATGGGCCTTCCACCTTTCATTGGTACTAGCCTAGGGACCTTGATTGGTGGTTACCTAAGTGACTATGTTGCTCTTTACCTCGCGAAAAGAAATGGCGGTGTCTTTGAGCCCGAGATGCGTCTCTGGGTTTCTGTCGCCTTCGCACCCTTTGTCCCAGCGGGTATCTTCATTTTTGGAATCAGTTTGAACAACGGCGCCAACTGGCTCTTGCCGGCCTTCGGGCTGGGAATCGCTTCTTTCGGAGTTCTTCCAACTAGCAGCGCTGCACTTACATACCTGACTGATGCATACGCCGATGTGAGTTTCCCTCTTTTTGGTTTTTGGGTTTTTGAGTCTCGTACAAGCAATTACTGACAGGACAATTCCTAGATCATTGCTGACTCAATTATTGGTGTAACTTTTGTTCGCAATGCCATCTTGACGTTGTTTATGTTTATTCTTCAACCCTGGACTGACAGTGTTGGATTGACATGGGTCTATGTCACATTTGGGCTCATAAATGCTGTTGTACTCGCTGGTAACATTGTGTTTATCTACTTCGGGAAAAGTTTCAGGATGAAGACCGCTGCCAGATATCAAGGTTTTAGTGATCGAAAACCAGAGCAGACGAAGGGCTAGTGGGATCAGAAGATTCATGGATTTATGGTAAACTCCTGGCTGGACTTGAATCATTTAATTGATTCAAGAATTTTTAACGATACCATTTTGCATTTTGATAAAGAATTGTTTCACAACACATGTAGGAGCTTACGGATATGATTATCTCATGTGCGATTCAAAAGATTGATTGTCTGGTTTGACGGCGAATGTCACAGAGTGTAAATCGCCGATGTCTCATTTCTTCCCTCCTACTGGAGGGGGACTTATTAGAATTCCGAAAGCTTACAGATTTAGAGGTTCGGGAGATACAAACTCATGCATGATATACGGTGACAGGAGATGCGGGTAGAAGAGGAGCTGAATGTGGGGGTAAGGCAAGTCAAATTAGACTGCAGGAGACGGAGAAAACTAGTCGGATCAGACTTAAAGTGAAGAAGCATTCAGCAAGCACTAGCTCATGTACCTTGTACTTCAGCAATAAGCTTCTAATATTATATGACATCGAATTTAATGACGTCTTTCCTTAAAAAGTACATCTTTTTATTTCGTCTAATTGAATTTTAAAAATTAAAGAATTTTACCTCAATTAATACAGATTTTAATTTATAGAACGAACGAATTAAATTCAAATAACCCTAATCACTTGTTTTATCAAATTGAAAATATGATTTCTTATATAATCTGCGATCTTTTAAATTTTCGAGGCCAAATTACCATTCAATTATCTCTGATATAATAAAGTTATAATTAGTATTATTCAAAATTTATTTATCGACTTTGTGGGTTGAGATCGGACGGCCGATCATCGAACTCTCTTGCATAGACACCCAACGTCGTACATTCGTCACAGTAATTACGTGTAGTGAGCGGATTGGAATCATGCAGGTGGAACGCATCAATAAGAAAAGAAAACCATGTGGTGTATCCGTATCACCAAGACATGCAGTTAATGGGATCCAAAGCTGCATCAAAATATTCAGTTACAGCAGTCGCAAAGACATACATGTATGTTCAGCAAAATCACTGATGTAAGTAACCATTTTCATGATCTTGAGGCCAAATATAAATATAGATATTCTGCTCGTTTAGAGGAGTCATCAAAACCACAATCTTCATCGACCCTCATCTTTCTATCCTCTCTATCAAAATGGCTGTCACTGGCCCAACCCCTTTCCGACGCATCAGTGCGAAGGTTCCAGTCGAGGAAATCCTCCAGATGTTCCGCGAAGACGGCGGGATTGTGGTGGAGGATTTCTTCACACAGCGGCAAATGGCTGAAATAAACAAAGAGGTTGATCCCGAGCTAACCAAATTCAAATCTGGCACGCACCGAGATCTCGGGGAAGAGGATTGGCTCACCAAGTTCCACGGTTCTAATACTCGTCGATTCAGCGGCCTACCTATCATTAGCAAAACCTTTCGCGATGAGATTCTCAACCACAAGCTGCTGCACCAGATTTGCGAGGCAGTTTTCCGGAAGGAATCTGGCGACTACTGGTTGTGCGCGTCACAGGTTATCGAAATTGGTCCTCACAGCAAGGCTCAAGATCTCCATCGCGACACTTGCCAATTTCCTGCATTGAGCAAGTTGGGCCCCCGAATGGGTGATATCCAGATCAGTTTCTTTACAGCGTTGACTGATTTCACTGCTGAAAATGGCGCCACTCGGGGAATTCCAAAGAGTCACCTAATGGAGGACTATACGGATTGGGGTCGAGACGAGGATGCTGTTCCAGCCATTATGAAGGCTGGCGACGTGTTTTTATTCACAGGCAGCCTTTGCCATGGTGGTGGCGAAAACCGTACTGAGAATAACTGGCGTCGCGGAATCTCCCTGTGCTTCCAGGTTAGCTACCTCACACCGGAGGAATGCTATGCGCTTGTGGTTCCCCGTGATATTGTAGAAAGCATGACGCCGTTGGCACAGAAAATGTTGGGCTGGCGTTCCCAGTACGCGAGCCAGGGAGGCGGGTTGTGGCAGTACGATTTCGCCGAGGTTGCGGACCATATAGGACTCAAGTCCAACCAACCCTTGAAACAATGAGGTGGGAAATTAGAGACACAATGAGGTAGAATATAAGAGATGCAATGACACGTGTGATCTATGTTGGTATTTGAGCTCCATGCTGCGTCTATACGGACGGCTATATGTACGTTGACTTAGCATGATTTTAGCCCGAAACTGCATTGCTGTGTTCCTCCAATCTGAAATTTAATTAAACCTACTGATAAAATAGTTACATCTTATATCAGTCCCTGAGTGGATCAACCCTTTAGTCTGCGGGTGATAAGGCAGTTCCTATGTGATTCTTACACTAACTCTAATAGCTGTCAATAATTATAAGCTGCCAGAATACAAATACAAAGCAAAGTCCCCAGAGGGGAATGAGGGACTGAAAGAAAAAAAGACAATTCATCTCATCTTATCTCAACTACACTAAGTCATTTTGCCATTCCCACCCTTCTACTAGAAGCATGACTAGAATCACAAATGGACCTCCAGACTATGATATTATTATTGTAGGGGCCGGTTTTGCCGGAGTAACTCTTCTACATCATCTCAGGAAACAGGGTCACCGATGTCTTGTGTTGGAAGCAGCGTCGGATCTGGGAGGGACGTGGTTTTGGAACCGATACCCTGGTGCACGAGTAGACACAGAAGCTCCATTCTATGCTCTATCCATTCCAGAAATCTGGAATAACTGGAAATGGAGTGAGAAGTTTCCCTCTCAGCCAGAACTACGACGATATTTTGCGTTCCTTGACAAAGTACTAGGATTGAAGCAAGACATCCAATTCAACACTCGGGTCACTCATGGCCAGTTTCGGGAGGATAGATGGCACACAACTACGGAAGATGGCAGTCAATTAACCAGTCGATTCTTGATTGCTTGCCCTGGGCCCGGTACAGTACCACACATCCCGTCTTTCCCGGGACTTGAGTCGTTCCAAGGGACTGTGACTCACTCCTACGAGTGGCCAGAGGAAGGGTTTGAGCTTAAGGGCAAGCGAGCGGTGGTCATTGGTACAGGAGCCTCCGGGGTACAGATCGTGCAAGATTGGGCTAAACAAGCAGATCATCTCACTGTCTTCCAACGAACCCCCAACACAGCTCTGCCTATGCACCCAGAAGGCTGGCATCAAGATCCACAATTGACCCGTGAACAATTCTTCCACTACCGCCGCAAGAATTTTAGCGGCGTGAACTATGAATTCTTCCCAACCAATACATTTGACACAGTGCATCCAGCCGAGCGGCACGCCTTCCGCGAACATCTATGGAATACTGGCGGGATGATTTACGTCTACGGGAACTATCAGGATGTAATGACCAACCGCGTTGCAAACCGGGAGATGTACGATTTCTGGGCTCAGAAGGTCCGTTCACGTATTGAGGATTCTCGCAAACGGGATCTCCTGGCGCCTCTCGAGCCTTTACATCCTATGGGCGCGAAAAGACCTACCTGTGAACTCGATTACTACGACCAGTTCAATCGGCCTAACGTTGACCTAGTGGACCTGAGATCCACTTCTATCCACTCCTTTAAGTCTAATGGACTTAGCACCACGGATGGACAATTCTACCCTCTTGATATCGTTGCCCTAGCTACGGGCTTTGATATGATCACGGGTGGACTCACTCATATGGGGCTGAATAGTGTCGAAGGCGAGTCTCTGAAGGACCAGTGGAAGTCCGGGGTGAAGACGTATCTTGGAATGACTATCAATGGATATCCCAATTTATTTTTCCTGGCAGGTCCCCAGGGCCCATTGTCTTTCACAAGTGGACCTATCGGCATTGAGGTGCAGTGTGGAATTATCTGCAATGCAATTAGCCAGCTACTGGCAGACGGAAACACTATCCTCGAGCCCACTGCGAGTGCTCAGGAAACTTGGAGTCAATACGTCAAGTCTCAATTCGATGGAACATTATTCCTCGATTCCCCGGATTCATGGTTTTTGGGTGGAAATATCCCAGGGAAGAAACGCGAGGTACTTAGCTATGCTGCTGGATTACCTCAGTATCAGATAGACTGTGAGAATGCTTTCAATTCTTGGGACGGATTCACACGGAAGTAGTTAACGGTACCTGGGTCATACTGAAGTGGTTTTGCCACCTATTTCACCGCTAAGATCAACACATCTCCTTCAAGTATGTATCGAAATAAGATAGCATCGGACTGCAAGTCTATAGCCTCGTATCTACGTTAGTGGTACCTAATTTTGTGATACTACACTCCTAGTTTCATCGTCGCAAATGTCGGTCTGAATAGTGATACTAACTTCTCCTGTTTGCCTTTTTGATAACTTATAATCTTGCCATATTCAGACTAGAGGGTGTATGATTAATTCGAAGCTTGCTAAGACCATTCATTGAATATCTCTTTTGGGGATGATCAGCTTCCAAACATCTCTTTTATGACATGACAACAGTCACGCAGAGGAGTGTGGTGTACTTACTGAACCAGGCAGTCTGATTGCAGACACCATTTCATATTGATCAAAACCAGCAAGCAAGAAAATCCAAGGAAGAATCAGCCAACAGCAGTGAATTCTTGAACTGATACATTGCATGAAATGTAATGCAGACCTCTTCTTTCGATGTTTTCCTCTTTTTTGTATCAAAGATTGGCCAATCAGATTTCTTGAAGTGGCGTAAACGGTCTCCAGCACGACACGGAAACAGGAATACCAAAAATGTGCATCATTCTTTCAAAATTCGATATTCAATCAAATAGTAGCCATTCAAATTTGAACATTAATACAAACATTCGGAAGCCTTTGAGCTTTTGAGCTTTTGATTTCTTGTAGCCGTGAAAATTGCGGCGCTTTCATTATTCAAAAACAGATCGCTAGTCAGGACCTAAATATCTGGTCTATTAAAGTGAATCGATCTATTCATTTTTTCTTTTAGGTGAATGCTAAGAACAGAAACCGAACACTCGGTATTTAAATGATGTATTGAAGTTGTAGTCGAAGTCTGACAAAATCAAGGCAAAAAAAGCTAATTCTCCAAAACAAACTTTAACATGCATAACCGATATCCCTAATACGTGCACGTCCCTGTTACGTGCACGCTCTCATTTCACCATTTCGATCACTTTAAAATTTAATAACAATTTCAATTTATAAGATATGAAGCTAGCAATTTAAATGACATATGATAAGACCTAATACTATTCAATAGTACAATAAAAACTTTAATCTTTTAACCTCAATGGAACTCGTAGTGTTCGGCCCCTAGTAAATCGCAATATGCCCCCCCCCCCTCTTTGGACTGAATTTTCCACTTCTACAGTTTTCGAGAGCTTTGTAGCTTCCTCAAATATTAGATCTATAGTAGAAGTAGCTTTGGGAAGCTTTTTAGCTTTTTTGATTGGAGATTTTATTGATTTTTGAGTCTTTTTAATTTTCTTTTTAAAATCACATACTATTTGACAATCAACCTTTTTTTACAATATTCTCTCTTTCGTTTTTACAACCTTCCTATCCTTTTCGACTTTCTTTTCAACTTTTATTTGAAATTTGACTTCCTTTTTCTACTCTTCTTGGAATACCTTATCTACTTGATATATTCTAACTTTAATAATATAAGAAGGTAATTATAAAAAGAATTCATCTCCCTCTTCTTCAATAAGATTTAAATATTTTGAATAAGTTCTTTTTCTTTTTTCAATCTTTAAAGCTTGTTCTAATCCTTTAGATCTATACCTCTATATATTAGCTTTAGCTTTTAATATAGTTGTAGCTTTGAAAAACTTTATAATGATCTTATAGAAAGGAGCTCATCGAAATTCCAATTTCATTCTACATATTGCTTTTGATGTGTATGATGTAGTAAGAGTATTCCTATATATTTTAAACGATGTAAATAATATATTAGAGCTCTCTGAAGCAATAATATCAATTGTAAAAGCTTTATTAATAAAATATATACCTATTTTTTCGAAGAATTGTTGTATATTATATCTTGTATAGATTTGTTTTCAAATCTTTTTAAATAAACTTTAGAACATTTATTTAGTTATATCAATAATACTATTATTATTATATATTAAATCATTCAATAGTGTATTATAATTCATTATAAAAAGATTGAAGATTCCAATATTGAAAGATTGTAAACGATGTATAAAATGAGGGGGGAAAATCAAAATAATAATTTTTAATTTGTTATATTTCGAAAAGAATTCTATATTGATATAATTAAAATAATTATTTATAATAAGGAAATAGTATTTTCCATTTGCTTTATGATATGTAGTAGGGTCAAATATATTTATAAATTAATATAGGTTAAAAGTATTCAACAACCATTTATTATTTGAAGTTTCAAAATAAGTTTTATCTTTTTTTTCTATATTCTGAATCTATATATCTTATAAATCCTCAAACTCTCCTTTATATATAAGAATAAAAGGAATAGCTATTCTATTAGTATATATAGCTATTAATAAGGTAATAAACTCTTTTGATTTATTTTGGCTAGTTTTCATCACTTTACTTTTATTATAAATATTAGTATTCATTATCTATTTTATAGCCCTGTTTATATCAATTATAAAGTCTTTTTTATTTCAATTGTATAAATCTTTTATTTTAATATTATATTTTATAATTGTTTTTATTAATTAAATTGAAAAAGAGAGATATTAGTAAAAGCATTTTAGATAATAAAAATCAATAATAATAAAAAATAACTCAAATTAGATTATAAAAGTAATCAAATATAGTAATATTATTAACTTTCATATGCAAATTATTAATACAATAGAGATATCGATTTTTAAGATATATTGAATATCTTTTTACAAAATTGCTAATTTAGTTTTTTTCTATTGTTTTGTTTACAATCTTTTCTATAAGATTTTTAATTATATAGTTTATAAAAAGAATAAATCTTTATATCAATTTATTAATTTGATTAATTAAAATCTTTTTTTGATTATTAGAAAGCATTTATTATATATTGAAAAGGAATTGCTTTTTTGAGGTGGATTTGCTTTTATATTATTGGGAAAATATAAATCGATTGATTTTAAATAAATTTGTTATTTGAGTATAATTAGGGTTTTAAATCCCTTTCAAATAATCTAATATAAGCTTTATACAAGCCTTTGTAAGCATATTGTTGATATCTAAAGCTATAATATCGATATTATTGAAATCGTGCATGTAACAGGGACGTGCACATATTAGGGATCTCGGTTAGTCACTGATCGAACGAAATTTGACTAAGAAAATGCCAAGATTCCTTTGAATAAAAGTGGGGCATAAACCCTGCGTTCCCGAAAATCCACAATGATCTCAACCTCTCCTCCTAAAGCCCCCAGGAAAGTCTTTACCGGACCAAGTCCTTCCAAGATATCCGAGACCCTGCAAGTATCTCACATTTAGTGTAACGGCGTGAGCCATGACCCGCTCCATCTCTTCCCAATCATTTGCCTCCGTCCAAGCGGGAGTCGGACTACTAAGAAGTCCCGGTCCCATCGTCTCAATGACATTTATAACAGGCCAACATGGATGCTCGTCACCAAATTCAGATAGAGATTCATTTAACTTACCAAGCCAGACAGAATACGTCTGGCTGGCTTGCAAAGGTGTATCAAGAGCAGCATTGACCGCCTTCCAAAAAATCCTTACCCGGATCCCATTCAGCATCTTTCTCTGCTTCCTGGTCACCGTAGGGTTAATCAAGGCATCTACAGTCATTTGAGCAACATCCTCCGCCCTAGAAATGTAAACCCACTCCTCGGGCTCGGGGTAGTACTCGCCCACGAGCACACATGCGCTGATGAGTCTCCAGATCAGGTCGTCGAGGTTAGCTGCATGCCCGTGACTTGGGCCACCGATAATTAAAGCCGGATTCAGGATGCCCAGTCGACTCCCTGAGATTTCTTCTGGCTTTTGAAGTGCTGAAGTCGCTGCCACGACCTGCTCGGCGATCAGTTTTGATTGTCCGTAACCATTTGTCTCGTGCAGCTTTTGCTGGAGTGTAGATGTGGAAAAAACAGTCTCTTCTTCGGATGGATCCCATTGCGCGCCTCCAGATATATACTCCAAGCGGGCGATGTGCGGATTTTGTGTCACTATTGAGACTAATTGTGTAGTAGAATCTACGTTGGCTGCTCGGAGCTCAGAGTAGCTATACTGCCAGTGTACGAGAGCTCCATTGTGAATGATTCCAGTAATTTGAGAGTCATTAGTGGGTGTGTTGCATCCTCTCAGCTGTTCCCATTGGGAGCTATTAAGGCCAAGTTTTGGTTTGGAGAGATCTCCTACCCATACTTTAATTTTGGAAGAATGTAGCGTCTCGTCCCACCAACCGGCTTTGATGGCCGCAGCGCGCACACGCTCGAGTCCAGTGGCTGCATCATCTGCGCGAACAAGAAGGTAGGCTCTTTGAAGAGAAGAAGTATACAGAAGTCTTTGAAGAATTGCAGTTCCGACATATCCGGTCGCACCTGTCAAAAAGACATTTTGTATAGCGGAGGAAGGCGTGGGGCCAGACGCAAAATGGCATGATACTCCTCTCTGAAGATCACGGAGCATTGGTTCAATATCTTCACTCTCCATTATTTCTTCTTTGTTTGTATCTTTCCGGGACTGCAATTCTTTCACCGTGATGGCCAACTCAGTAAGCAGCATGGTGCGAGGAATTCGACTTAGTGGTAAGAGAATGCCAAAAGTTCGGTTGATCGCGCGGACAAACGAGACCATGCGAATTGAGTCTAGTCCTGCTGATACCGGAGCGAAATCAGGAGGATTTTGGGGGTCTTCAATAGACCCATCCGGCAGGAAAGGTTCCAGTAGCTCGCTAAGTTGTCGAGCTACAGTGTCAGAAGCTGGAATTGTAGCTGCTGCGAAAGTTTTTCGCCATGGCGAGAGGTCTTGTTGTTCTATCCAATGTTGGAGTCCCTTGCGATCTGTCTTACCAGTCAGTGACAAAGGGAGACAGTCTGTCAAAAGACATACGGCCGGCACCATGAATGGAGGTAGCATTGCAGCAAGTTGCCGCAGGATGACGGCAGATACATCAGGGATATTTAGTATCTTCATCTCTTGCAAGCTATTAATGCGGCTGATTTTGCTATCTTGTATACCTTCTGACTGTGATATTAAATCTTTCTTCCACTGAGAAACTAGAGCTAGCTCCGCACGGCCATTGCTCTTGATTATCATCACAACAGCCTCCTCCAATCCTTCGATTTTTGTGGCAGTAGCTTCAATTTCTCCAAGCTCAATGCGCTGTCCATTCAATTTGACCTGGTGATCCTTGCGACCAACAAAAATCACAGAGCCGTCTGGTGCAAACCGAGCCAGATCTCCAGTCAAATAAATTCTTGACGCCCAGGGCGGCATATCTTCTGAAAAAGTTTCATAAGGAGATATCTCAACAAATGCTCTTTTCTGGGAATCTGCATTATTCAGATACCCTCTAGTGACGATAGGGCCTTGAATCGCGAGTTCTCCTACAAGCCCCAATGCCACCAACTGACTGCAATTATCAGGATGCACAATCATCATACGACAACCGACAGGAGAACCAAAATTCAAAGGATTCACTGAAGAATGTAGCGGCGGAGTTAGTGCCGCAGTGACACAACATTCGCTGGGACCATAGCTGTTGTGAAATTGAAAGTGGGGTATCTTGGTCCATCGCTTCAGCTGCGCCGCAGTTACAGCCTCTCCACCCAGTCGCAACTCCTTCAAATTCGGCACCTCGAGTGGGTCCAAGATGTTAGCCACTGATGGAGTAATATCAATCACATCTACCTGGAACCGAGAGATAACGCCTGCTAGTGTAGTGAGAACCTCTTCTTCCCGTGGAATACATACTACTCCTCCGACGAACAGTGGTCCCAACATGTCCGCAATTGATGGATCGAAACTGTATGTCGCAACTTGAAGCATACGACGATTACGCCGGAACATACCCTGCATGGCCTGTGCATGGAATGCAGTTGCAACTTGGCGGTGTTCTGCCACCACAGCCTTTGGAACTCCCGTGGTGCCAGATGTGAAAACGGCATAGGCTGCATTATTCACCGCAACACTAGGGGAGAAGGAGACATCTTTATGATTCGTGGGCTGCTCCTGTAGCAGCTCTTTCTGCATCAGAGAATCTAGGCACAATATTCGATTTGCCAGACCAGACACTTTGGATTGAAGAGCTTCGGAGCAGATAATCAGAGGAGCTTCTACCACAGAAATCATAGTCTGCATGCGAGCCACCGGTAGTCCACTATCCAACAGAACAAATGCACCTCCCGCCTGTAGAACTCCAAGTATGCTGATCAGAGTCCAGCAAGACTTCTCGTGAGCTATAGGCACCATAATTTCTGGACCCACACCGGCAGCACGGAGACGTTGAGCCAACTGCTTCGACACTAAGAGCAATCGACTGTATGAAAACTCACCATCCCATCCACAAACAGCAGGACTATCTTCCCACTTACCCATGACTGAACGCTGCTCAATCAAAGTGTGAATGCATTCCTCGATTAAGTCGATAGGGGTCGAATGCCACTGCTGCATGATCTTAGCATCGGTTGCGGTCCACATGTCTAATTGTGACACAAGCAATGTTTGATTTGATGGCTGGAGGATCCAATCCAGCACATGAATGAATTTCTCGAGTAGTCGTTCTGCTTCCCATTGCCCCATGATGGCCTTGCTGTAGGTTATTACATTGCGAATAGAATTTGATCCGAGGAAACATTCGAGTGATAAAGGATATTCCATGTAATCATCCCGACGTTCAGCCAATATCTCGTGAATAGGGCTGACATCAACTTCGTCAGGCTGTATTACCAAGAGACTTTGAAAGCGGGAGGCTTGGGCTGGCCCAGAATTTCCCAAGGAGGAAATGTGCGCCAAGCCAAGATGTTCGTGAAGTAGGTAATCCCCATATTGCGACTGTGTAGATGATAAAGACTCTTTTACAGTGGTGGCTTCGTTCAGTTGCAAACGTGAGGGGATAGTAGCAATCATCGGGCCGATTATACGGGCGACATCTTCACCCTCAATTGCGACGGTTCTTCCCATGCTTACCACCCCGAGAACAACATCGGAAACTTCATTGTAGCGCGCGAGAACAATACCCCATGCTGTCTGTATAGCCGTTGCGGCGGTGAACCCGAGATGATGCTGACTCTGGCTCCATTCAAAGCCCATCGAAACGTGGGCCTGATCTCGCGGCTCGTCTGTTGTCAGCGCCCGAGGAAATGCCTGGCCCTCATATCCGTGCAAATGCTGGCACCAAAAGTCCATAGACTGACTCAAATCCATCTGCGCCAGATGACCAGCAAAAGATGAGAAAGGAGGATGAATAACTTCTGGATTGGTTGGATCTTGGTAGGCATCTACCAAAGCGTTAAAGATCAACCGCTGCGACCAAGCATCGTAAACAGCATGGTGGACACGCCATTGGAGTCGCCCTGGTTCTATCCAACAATAGAACAGAGGTTGTCCAAATGGGGGGTTACTACTACCGCCTTTAACCTCTTTATTCATTGTGCCATCTTCTGAGTGAAGCACCACTTGATAGCAGGTTCCATCAGACATCTGTATAATCCGGCTGCGAAGTGCTTCGTTTGCCTCGACCACCCTTTTCCACGCAGCCTCTACTTGGGTAACTGGCCAGTCGCTCGGCAATTTAAAGCTTTGTTGGGCCCAATATAGATCATGCTGTTGGGCTGTAAGGACTACGAGGCCCGTCTGCATCGGTGTACAGGGAAATAGGCGCACTATCTCCGACTCAGAAATGTGACATTGTTGCGCCGCTGAGGAGAGAATCTCGTGCTGCGAGGATTCTGGGATTTGAATGAACCTAGTAGATACTGCGTCATCGGAGCGTTCGATTTGTTTCACTTCTAGAAGTGATTGCTCCAAAACAGCTCTTACCATCTCCGAGAATTGGGGGTGGCGAAGTATGAGATTCACGTTCAGGGCTATTCCAGCTTGCTGTACCAGCCGCGCTACTTTTAAAGCATCTATAGAGTCCCCACCTAGTGCAAAGAAGTTGGAGTCCGGTTCAACATCCTCATCGTCTAAACTGAGGATCTGGCACCAGGAATCTTTGATGAGGTCATGAGGGGACTGGATTTTAAGCACCGAAGTTTCGCTGATACTTCCCATAGTGAATAACAGTATGTGGACTCAAAGGGAGTTGAAAAGGACATGTAATTTTTGCAAAAAGGTGAAGAGGGGGTGTTTATATATACTTTAAACCCCTCTGGTCGGCAATTCAGTTTACGTGTCGGGCATTAATAAGCCATTTGTGCACTCCAGTGCTTATCGGCACGAAAACCTCATATTGAATTTATTGACATACAATTGCAGAACCTCAAAAGCCCACTACGAACAATGTATCTACCTGCTGGGGAATTATCTCCAGTACTCGTAAGCCAGCTCCAGCAACCAATTCTCTCAACTCTTTTTCGGTCCAAATACGAAACAAAGCTGTGTCCAGATTCTTCTCAATTAAAGTTTCTTCCTTCCAGACCTCAATGTCTCTGACCACACGCCAAATATTTCCCTGAACACCATTTTCTACGACCTTCTCCCGATAAACTACACCTGGAAACTCGACACTGGAATGTTCACTAGGTGGCAACGGATCTGTTATATCCTTATCCAGACCCAAGTCTGGGTCTGCAATGAGTTTGCTCACAATCGAGATATGAGCTATTCCTGTTCTCAGAGTCAGGATATGAGCCACCTCTTCTAAAAACTTCTCAGGTTGACCTGGTTGATAGAAGTGTGAAATGCTTCCGAAACCAATCGTGAGAAGGTCAACCTTTTTGCTTTGGAAGCTGGGAAGGGAGGACATATCCAGCGCTGAGCCCAGAAGCCAAATTATGCTTTGACAGCCAGCTTGAACAGGTAGTTTTGAATTGATTTTTTCCGCTCGCGCAATCATATGGGGTTCATTGTCGAGTCCAATGAACTCCACATTGGCGAGTGAAATACCAGGCTGATTTTTCGCATAGCTTGTGATTGCCTGAATCAGACGGCCAGTGCCAGTGCAAGCATCAAGCACAAGAATGTGTGAGGATGGTGCCTTAGAGACCATCTGGACGAGCGCATTTGAGCTGTAGCTAGTGTCATTGCGTGTGCCTGTCCAAATGTCGTAGTATTCGGCCAGATAGGTCGAATCATAGCAAGTACTTTCCCGTACGGTGGAGCCCATTTTTGTGGAATCGAAAAGGGACGCAAAGATTGTTTGAGAAGCGTGGTTGAGAAAACAGAAAAGGATAGGACGGCTAATGGTACTTTCAATTCTCAATTCATCACTTTATCAGTGATCGGTGATAAATATGCAGTGGTTACCGGCTGCATATGTAGGTTCCACTACATTCGAGGCATGAATCACATTTGGTGGTGGTAATACTATGTATTAGTTTTAGTGTAGTTTGTGAAACAATTCCTGACCATTGAACATCGTGATATTTATTCAATGTCGTTATTTTTAATACCATGTGTTAATACTGAGTTAATGAAGCCTGAAAATCTCGTAGATTATAATTTTATAGTCTAGTTTCTAGTTATCAGTTTAATTTATTATATTATATAGTTTTATAATCTATCAAGTTGAATAATTAAAGATCATCTAGTTATAGAAGAAGAGAAAAGTTAAACTCAATGTTTAATAATATTGTGAATCAATTGATTAAAAATTTATTTACAAATAAATTATACATTAATTAATTATAAATCGAATTTAAAATATCAATTTGAAAAGAAATAAAATTGTACAAGATATAAGGTTGTGCAAGATGTGGGGACATCGGTTGTAATTCAAAGTTTATCGTCTTTATACTGATGGTAGACAGGGGATTTGGGTGTGGGGAAATAGAGAGGGGTGTAGAAATCTAGATTAGACAAGGGTAAGCGAATCACCTGACAGGATCTGACTCAAGCATATCATTCTTCAACTTAATATTACATTGCACAGAATGCGACATGTCAATGTAGCATAACTATGCGAAAACAATATCAAATTGTTTCAGGGACTTACACAATCCAATTTTCGTGATGCACGGAATCTGCACTTTAGGACGGCATCGCGCAATAAGTTTGAGCAGCAGAAGAGTAACTAGGAGGCCAGATCATCCTACATTCTTCATTCATGCGTTAAGTAAGTTGGAAGATAGATTGTACATGATATTGCCACCGACAGCTCTATGCAGGAATGGAACACGCACTGCGTGAGACATGCAATGCAGAGATACTCGAGCTGTGTTTACAAAGAACACGTCACCTCGAGATTTATAGATGAGTTTTGTGACACTTGCCGTTCGTGATAGTCCATAACAACGTAGCTTCACACTCGTACATGAAGCCCAAGGTGTTAGATTTCTACTCTTTCGTCAGGTTTTAGTTTCCTCCTCAATCAGTCTACTCAAGTAAAAGAAAGTGACGATGACTTCGTTTAACCTCCCCCCCAATATCTCACTCAAAGGAAAAGCCGCTATAGTTACTGGTGGTTCCCGTGGAATCGGAGCTGGCATTGCTCTTGAACTCGCTCAGCGCGGTGCCAATGTTGCCATTGTGTACCACTCCGATAAAAGTACCCCGGCAGCTCAGAAAGTCGCAAGCCAAATCAGTGAATTTGGCAGTGTGGCTTCCCTGGTGCAAGTTGACCTTGCGACACTGGACGCTGGACGTCGTGTTATTGACCAGGCTCTGCAAGGACTCAATGTCAAAAAAATTGATATTCTCGTCAACAATGCTGCGTCATATCCTCCATTCTTACCAGTTTTAGAATTGGATGGGAAATTATTTGATCAGTAAGTATCTAGAATGATTCCTTTGAACATATCGTTTCATGTTTGGAACTAACAGTTCTATCAAGTGAATACATGGTCAACGTGCGCGCACCACATCTTCTTGTCCAGGCACTGCTCCCTCATATCGCTGAAAAGGATGGCCGAGTAATCAATATGTTTGTACTTTCTATCCTCCATTTGATGACAAGCGACTTACAGAACATTAAAGATCATCCGGGCTGTCTCGCATAGGTATCAGTAATCTCTCCCTATACGCATCCACCAAAGCTGCATTGGAATGCCTGGGACGCCAGTGGGCGCATGAGCTCGCCTGTCCCTACAAGATGACAGTCAATAATTTGGCCTTGGGCGAGATTGACACCACTGTCGAGGGAGGAGAAATTCCTGATGAATTCCGAGATGCACAGGTCAATGGACCGAGTGCGGCAAAACGTCATGGTAGCGTTGGAGAGGTGGCTAATGTTGTAGCCTTCCTAGCTAGCTCTGGCGCCAGTTGGATCAACGGAAATACAGTTTCAGTCAGTGGTGGTCATGTTTACATTTAAACGAGATATGATGGGAGGAATAGTTCCAGACAACGGGATGACTGGGCTAAGCCCAATTGGGTGAGGCTGTCTGTTTATTTTGTGAGTCTACTCGGCTCGGTGATTTTTTTGATGAGTTTCTTGTCAAAACCAACCAAATCTCATATAGTTTAAAATTCAATGCCAATTCAGTTTTACAACATGAGTTCATGAAAAACTTCAATATCGATAATGTTCTAGGTTAACCTTTGATATCCTTTTCCATTTATCATTCATTCAGCATGTCTACAAAGTCATATCATTAATTCTAATTTGCTTACGGATTTTGGGTGACTTCGATTACATTGCCTGGCCCACACCAAAAAGCAAGACCGAGGACAGAAAACCAATTGTGATCAACAATAGGTACTTGGAGGGCTCATCTACCAACCGAATGCCCTGTCAGTTTACTAGGGCGTGCCGTTAATAAGTGGGTTATTCCATGTCTCCACTTCACAAGGGTTTAAAAAAACGGCTGCAGGCGGGCGCGGCGGGGTTAAACTCTTTATTATTTAGTTCGCATATGCAATCTATATAGTGGATGTTGGTCGTCGAATTTACTACTCTCAAGCCTAAAGGCTACACAAAGAACACGTAGAGACAGTGATGTCATTGGTTGGACTTCTGTTCCCAGGCTCGAAGTTCATGTCGCTGCACTTTCCCGGTGACAGTTCGAGGTAATTTAGCGCCACGTATGAATTCAATGACTCGGGGACATTTGTAGGGTGCACTGTTGTTCAAACAATGCTGGCGAAGTTCGGCCTGCAGCTTTCGGGGGGCTCTAGTCTCATATTCCTGGTTTAAGACAACATAGGCCTTAATAATAGACCCACGTTCTTCATCTGAAATCCCAACCACCGCTGATTCTAGGACCCCCGGATGGCTCTGCAACACTGCTTCAACTTCACTGGGTCCAATGCGATACCCCGAGCAATTGATAATGTCATCTTTCCGGGCTTTGAACCAGAAGTAGCCATCCTCATCCTGGTAAGCTCGATCTCCTGTTAGATAATATTCCTTGCCCGCTACACTTCGTACGATGGGCCGAGTAACAACACCTTCTTCGTTCATGTAGCCATTGAAGACGTCGTATATAGAATCCTTGCAGTCAGAAACACATACTCCGATGGCACCTTCCTCTCCAATCACTACCGGCTCCGCGTCATCGCTTAAGATCTCCAGAGGAATACCTGGAAGAGGTCTCCCCATTGAGCCTGGCCGCTGGCTCTCTATGGTTTCAGTGCAGAGGAAAACTGTCTCTGTCAAACCATACCCATTCAAAATTGTTGCCCCCCGCGTCATCTCTTCCCAGGCCTTGATCACAGTGCTTTCGATTGTCTCGCCAGCACTGATGCAAATTCTGATCATCTGTGGAGGATGTGAAGCAGCAAACTCCCGACTTTGAGAAGTGACCAATTGTCTATAGGCTGTGGGGGTCGCACAAAAGTTGGTGACAGGATATTCATGCATGATTCGAAGGGTGTGAATGGGGTCGAACATCTGACTGGGCGTTTCGTCAACCAGTAGTGCAGCCCCGTGATTCCATGCGGCAAAAACAGCCCATGAGCCTTTTACCCAGCCGACCTCTGAGAGACTCCAGAATAAGCTACCGGGAGAAAGCTGACACCAGTGTTCTCCGGCAATTTTGCTACTCAGAGCTAGGGAGATTTGGCTGTGCTGAGCGGTTTTAGGTTCCCCAGTCGTGCCGGATGTGAAATAAAGGACGGCAGGGGAGTTTGCCACTGGATTGATTGTGGTGTCCACTAAATTTTCCTGACCTGTTGCGACCAAGACCGAGTAGTCGATCGCATCAGCAATCCTATCATCACATTCGATCTGAATCATGTGCTGTAGCGTAGCGAGACGGGGTTTGACAAGCAAAACCTTTTCCACCTGGACAAGGTCGCCGATGAATGCTTTGGCATGAACTTTCTGGATGCGATGTTCCAGATCTAAGCCAGAGAGTCCACTAGCGACAGGGCAGATAATAATTCCACTGCGCAGGCAGGCACATAGAATCTCATACCAGTCTCGGCACCGTGCTGCTGAAATCACTATGGTGTCACCTGGTCGAATCCCTAGCTCATAAAAGGCCGATGCAACTTGTATAGAGCGCTCACTCAGCTCACGATAAGATACATCTTTGCGCCTTTTCTGTGTGACTAGAACCAATGCGGGAGAGTCTCCACGGCGTTGACTCCATTGATCAACAACTTCGCGCACGAAGTTGAATTGAGGGGGCTCGAGCTCTGAGTGGAGTTGGGTCATTTTCTTCTCGCTTCAATAATAGAGAGACGAAAAGAAGTTGTGAGTTAGATGATAATGAGATCTACTCTGTGTTTTACTGCATCTCCGAGGCTATAAATAATGAAACTGGGTGGCTAGCTGAAGGATAGTTTCCGTCCCTCAAGCTGCATTACAGGATCTGCACTTGCTGATCTAGATCGCTCATTGCTGTCTATTACGGCTGAAAGCAGATCTTGGACTTGCGGTGTGTTAATCTGCAAGTGATGTCGTTACAAGTTGAGGCAAGAATTTGCAGGTTGTAGACTCTGCCACGCGTAATAGATGCTAGTCAGGGCTACGGTTTGAGCGCGGAAAGTTGATTTTCGCATAAATACTGCATGCGAATGTTACAGCGCGAAAAGATTCCATGGTGAATACTCATTGTAACACATGAAAGTGTTTTCGGGTTGTAAAATACTAGTGTTATGTAGTGTATGGAAAAATTATGATCTCAATTAATTAACTAATCTATTTTCCGTAGAACGTAAAATTAAATGTAGCATCGATTGTGTGTTATTTATAATTATGAATTCCATACATCAGGTTTCGGAGCAGGTACTATCGTAGGTGTTAACCATAGCTCCTAATTATCTATCAGAAAAAAACTTTACTAAAAGACAGCGAGGTATATAGAAAGGCCTCTTGTAAACGGAATAATCTCAAAGCCATTCAGACACACCCAGATCTCTTTTTTTTATCACTATGCGATTCCTATGTTTGCACGGCATTGGTACGGGGAAGGCCATTCTCGAAGCCCAATTGTTCATGATCAGACGTCAACTTCCTGGTCATGAATTCGTCTTCTTTCAGGGAGACGTAGAGACTCCGCCCGCGCCAGGTCAGGAAACCCAAACAGGTCATGTATGTACCATAAAACTGACAGCCACAAATAGGAGTCGAAATGTTCTTTCCGGGGCCATATTATTCCTACTTTACTGTTCCTTCACCAGATGCCGTACTAGCAGCAATTGACCGCTTAGAAGACTTCATCGACTTGCATGGTCCCTTTGATGGAATTCTGGGATTCTCGCAAGGAGCAGCACTTGCGGCCTCATATCTTTTACACGACTCTACACGCCAGCATCCTAGAGATAACTTTCGATGTGCCGTATTTTTCTGCGCAATTCAATGCTGGGATCTAGACAGCCCAGGATTTACACTATCGTATGACGGAAAGTGTCGATCACTTGGAGGGCCATCAAGCCCCCCAAAAGTGGTGTGCTCCACGGACGATATTACAAGCGTGTTTGGAGCTGCCTATCATCCACTACTGAAGGGCAATTGGGATCCAGAAACGGAGCTACTGTGGCCCTTTGGAAGGTCTCCTTTCCGTTGGAATCCCTTGGGTCGTATCGATATTCCGTCCTTGCACGTCATTGGCTCCAAAGATATATACAGGGGTGAATCCACTGTTCTGACAACGTTCTGCACAGCGGCCAATGCTCATGTTGTGGAGATAAGTGGCGGACATGAGATTTCTCGTGACCCCGCTATGGTGCGCAATGTGTCAAATTTCCTGCAGACTGCCCCCAGCCTGGTATAAGATATTTTGTGAGATTTGCCTTGGGGTCTTGATTTTCGATGCAGTAGCCAGTATGCCCGAGATGTGATGCATCTGTGTTCCTGTTTCTTCAGACTGGCATACGGGTACTCGCGTAGTAATAATGCATGCAACTCCGGACGAGATGCATAGAACACAAGATAGTGAACTGCACGAGAATTAATTTGGTCTTTATAGTAGCGGAATTGCATATTTTCAGCCAGCACGAATATCTGGTACGAGCCAGATCATACCTCTGTTGGTTCAGATCTTAATGAGTGGAAGTGTAAACAATAGTAAATATCATCAACGTGTAACGTGCGTGTGTTGTTTGTGGTTACTCTATGTGATAAAAACTTCCAATTTATATCATTTCACGTGTTAATACCCGAGACGTCATTAGTATTCTTCCAAGTAAGACTTGAGGCCCCGGCTCATCGCTCACTACCCTATTCCGTGACAAACCCTCGCAAAAGATATTGTTTTACTAACTATATAAATTAAAATATTAAACAATTTAGTCAGTAACTAGAGTCTTTGCTTTGAAATGATAACTTGATTTGTGATAACAAAAATAATAGAGATTCTTTTTTATAATTAATATATAAGTCTTTGAAGTTGAAATATTCTAAAAATTATAACTTGTAATACTTTTCTTATATAAATTAATCGACTTTTGAAGGATTTTAGAATGCTACGATTCTAATAAGAAAATGGTAGAACTCAGTTAATTCATTTTTATTGTCATTCAAAAGATTATAACTTATTTACTTCTGGTTTTATATATTACCGATAAATTGTAATATTAAATACAAAATTTATCAACGTACAGGTTTACCGATGTGCATTGTAGTGTGAGCTAACCCCACAGAGCCCGAAGCTTATTAAAGAGGGGAACATAGCCTAAAGCTGAGGGAGGGATTGCACGTGTACGTCTTCTTTCAACCCCTTCTCCTGCAGTAGCGAAGGAGTCTAGCTAATTTAAGAAGGATATTTGATTGGTCAAATCGATCAAAATCGGATTCCTCCGCTGTATCGGCCGATACACTCGGAAAAAAGCGAGCCAATCGCGATCATTCTGAATTCTATCTGTTAAGGATGCTTGAGCTTCTGGCACTAGAAAACGCAATGATAATGGGTTGTCAATTTTAATTCAGTATAGTGCGTATTTTTCTCAAAGCTATGTACAATGAAGTTGACTATGTCAGTCGTTTTGATTATCTAATACACATTTGTATCTCGTACCTTAATACTAGCATAGAGTTTTGGACCAATAATTCTAGTTCGTCATGTTACATACTTGTCGAGGTATCAATACATGAGATTATGCCATTCGGGAGTTTCACCGTAAATCATTTTCGAGATGGGATTATCCCATACCGTGTTTTCTAACTCACCGGGCAGGCTCCAGCCATATCATATAACTTCTTTACAGACATTCCCGCATTTGTTCTCATCAATTGATTTCAACATCTTTCATCTCAGTATGAATGAACCTATTGCCATTATCGGTCGTGGTTGTCGTCTAGCCGGAGGTTGTCAATCTCCCTCCGAGCTTTGGAATTTTCTTCAAACTCCATACGATGTTTCTCAGGAGTTCCCCCCGGATCGAAACTCTGCTTCACGCCATAGTACCTCCACACGGGGATATTTTCTCTCGCAGGATTTACGAGAGTTTGATGCGTCGTTCTTTAGTCTCAGTCCATTGGAAGCACAAGCAATGGATCCCCAGCACCGGCTGTTGCTTGAAACAGTGTACGAAGCTCTAGAGGAAGCGGGAATTCCTGCTGAGGCACTGCGTGGCTCTGATACCGCGGTCTACACGGGAGTAATGTTTCACGACTATCTCTCACTCAGCAGCCAGGATCATATGGCGATCCCCAAATATCATATCACCGGCACTGCTCCAAATAAAGCGTCGAATCGAATTTCCTACTTCTTTGATTGGCATGGGCCTTCAGTCACCGTTGATACTGCTTGCTCATCTAGTCTGGTAGCTCTAGACCATGCAGTGCAACAGTTACGAAGTGGCTCGTCAACTCTTGCTGTGGCAGCAGGGGCCAACTTGCTCCTTGATGGTCGCCCATTTATCGGGTTTAACAACATGGGAATGCTTTCCCCTACAGGGAGCTGCAAGATGTGGGATACTGAAGCTGATGGCTACGCCAGGGGCGAAGGAATCCTCGCTATGCTGTTAAAACCCCTCCGACTTGCTCTGGCAGATGGTGACAACATAAAATGTGTCATTCGAGAGACTGGCGTCAACCATAACGGACGCACTAGTGGAATTACTTTGCCAAGCGCATCTGCTCAGACAAGTCTCATTCGTGATGTTTATCATCGAGCAGGTTTAGATCCCACAAGCCCTTCTGATCGACCTCAATATATTGAGGCACACGGCACAGGCACTCAAGCGGGGGATCCTTTGGAAGCCGAAGCTCTAGCCGCGGCCTTCTCACTCACATCAGCACAACCCGATGAGGCTCATATGTTAGTTGGCAGCATAAAAACTGTCATCGGTCATACTGAAGGAGCAGCCGGACTAGCTGGGGTATTGAAAGCATCTCTAGCCATACAGCACGGGGTCATCCCGCCAAACCTTGGATTTCAGCAATTGAATAAAAAAGTAGCACCATATTGTACCAACATGGATGTGGCTACCAGTGTACAGCCATGGCCCGCGATGGCATCCAATACTCCCCGTCGAGTAAGCATCAATAGCTTTGGTTTTGGGGGAGCCAATGCCCATGTCATCCTGGAGTCCGTGCCACTTCCAGCTGAAAATGGATGTCAAGAGGCATCTCTGTCACCAACAAGCGACTCTGTGCTCCCTTATGTGTTTTCCGCTGCCTCCGAACAATCCTTAATTTCAATGCTTAAACGATATGAAAATTATCTCCAAGAAAACCCATCCATTAATCCTAGCGAGTTAACTACCACACTGGCATGCCATCGATCTCTTCTCCCTGTTCGTGTTCGATTTCCCGCTTCTTCCATCGAGTCTCTTCAGCAAGCAATCAACAGTTCATTTGAATCTGAAGTGATTGGATATCAATCCCCGCTAAAAGAATCAAAAATTCTCGGCATCTTCACCGGTCAAGGTGCGCAGTGGGCCCAGATGGGAGTTGGGCTTTTAGCTGCTCATCCCAGCTTAATTTTCTTTCTTGATGATTTAGACAAGGCTTTACAGTCACTTCCGGAAGGCGATCGTCCGACATGGAGCCTCCGAGAGGAGTTGCAGCGGCCATCCGAGGAATCACGAATTGATACTCCTGAAATATGTCAGCCTATATGCACAGCAATCCAGCTAATGCTCGGCTACCTTTTAGAGACATCTTGTGGTATCGCGTTCTCTGCAGTCGTTGGCCATTCATCTGGGGAAATTGCCGCAGCATACTTTGCAGGGTTTTTACGCTCAGCTGACGCTATTCGCATTGCGTTTTACCGGGGTCTGCATGTAGCTCGATTCATATCATCATGTAATAAGGAGGGCAGTATGCTGGCTGCAGGCCTGTCCCAGGATGCAGCAGAGGCTTTGCTAGCAGCTGCCGAATTCAAGGGCCGATTGTCCCTTGCGGCCGTTAATTCCCCATCTAGTGTAACTCTCTCTGGTGATGCAGATGCCATAGAGGAAGCTCAAACTCAGCTAGTCAGCCGTAAAATCTTTAATCGGTTGCTCAATGTTCAAACCGCATATCACTCACATCACATGTCAAAGTGCTCCTCAGCATATCTAGCTTCGCTCGAAAAATGTCAAATTGAAGTATTGAGCCCCCCTAGTGACGCGCCATGTTGGTACTCAAGTGTCCAATCAGGGGAATCAATCTCTTCTGAGGGCGCGGACAAACTGAGAGCGTCCTACTGGGTTGACAACTTGGTAAATCCAGTCATGTTCCATCATGCCATTCACAATGCGGTATCCCTCCTACCTGATATCAACTTCTGTCTAGAAGTTGGTCCTCATCCCTCTTTGAAGGGTCCCACCATGCAAACGATAACGACTGTGCGGAAGAATCCCCCTCCATACTCTAGCACTCTCAACCGAGCCAAGACTGATCTAGTGGCATTTTCGGAGTGCGTCGGGGACTTGTGGGTACATTTGGGAAGTGCAAGAGTTCCACGCTTCGATGCTCTAGAACACGCAAAGCCATCACTCGTTGGCCTCCCAACTTATCCCTGGGACCATCGGCATAGCTTCTGGTTGCCACCACCTTCATTAAATTCGATGAAAGGAAATTGGAATCAGCAGCCGTCTCAAAATCGAGTGAATAGCCTGCTAGGATACCGGGTTGGCGATTGTGAGATGGGCACAACGTGTCGTTGGTCCAATGATTTGAGAATTGACCAATTGGATTGGTTGAAAGGTCACACACTCGAAGGTCAAATCATTTTTCCCGCCACTGGATACATTGCATTGGCCTTGGAGGCTTGTAGACAGTTCGCTGCCGGGCGATCCATCCAGAGTATTACTCTAAAAGACGTCAAGTTTCTTAAAGCACTCCGTATTGATGAAGCGTCAGGGGCCAACATCACTGTCACTATGGATGTATCCCAAGACGAGGCGTCTGTCATTCAGGCAAAGTTAAATGTGAACATCCCTCCTACGGAAGACGATGGTAAATTCTTCGCTGCTGCCACTATGAACATTATGCTCGAGCTAGGCTCCCCGGTTGATGATTTTTTGCCTGGTAGAGCTGCTTTCTCCTCTTTCATGACGGAGCTTGACCACACAAAAGTATATAACCATCTAGCCAAGTTGGGCTATGAGTACACAGGAGGTTTTCAACGAGTTCGCAGCCTCCGTCGATCTCTTGGACGGGCAGTCGCGGAGATTGACTGGGATCACACGGCAAACGATGACTTTGTGCTTCACCCAGCATTGCTAGACAATGCCATTCAGGTTCTATTCTCTGCCTTCACAGATCATGAGGATAAGAGCATGTGGAATCTTTACATGCCAGTATCTGTTGAGCAGCTGACCTTGAACTTTTCTCTCTCCTGCCCTGGGCGTGACGGGCCATTCGGCGTAGACAGCTATCTACGCAAGGCCGACAGCAGCGGTATTTGTGGGGATGTCACCCTTTTCAACTTCTCTGGGCAAGGAATCATCCAGATGGAAGGACTTAACACCATGCCAATTTCGCCTGCTACCGAGAACAACGACCTAATACTATTTTCTGAAACAGTATGGGGAGTTGCCGAGCCTAATGGCGAGCTAGCCCTAGGTAATCTCCGGGCTTCGCCTGAGATGCTAAGAAAGACTCTCGAATGGGAGAGGGTGTCACTGTATTATCTTCGACAGATCGGCCACAAGTTCATCGATCAGAGAACAGGCGAGAGAATTCAAACAATTGAAATTGAACCTCATCATGGGGCCTTCCTAGACTACTGCTCATGGCTCGAAGATACTGTGCGTGTGGGGAAGCACCCTTATACCTCACCATGTTGGCTATCTGATACAGATAAAGAGATTGAGCAAATTTGTCGTCAATATTCCGCTGAGGACATCGATTTCCGATTGATCAAAATGGCTTTCGAGGTTCTCCCTCCAGTCATCAGTAAAGATACCACTATGCTTCAAAGTTTCATGGCTGATGATGCTTTAAGCGACTGGTACCAGAATAGTATGGTCTGCGCCCCAGCTGAGGAACCTCTAGGAGAAATCATCTCCCAGATTTCGCATCGCCATCGAGGTTTAAATGTACTTGAGATTGGAGCGGGCACGGGTTGTGCTACAAGATCAGTACTTCCAGCATTAGGATCTTCTCTCGCTCGCTACACATTTACTGATGTATCAGTTGGTTTCTTCGAGAAGTCAGCACAGCAATTCTCCACATATGCCGATCGTATGGATTTCAAGACCTTCGATCTAGACCAAGATCCCATGGATCAAGGATTCATTGAAGGCACCTATGATCTAGTTGTTGCATACGCAGTTCTACATGTAGCATCATCTCTTAGTGATGCTTTAAGGCGAGTCCGACGCCTACTGAAGCCTGGTGGCTTTCTTGTACTTGCCGAGGTCTTGGGAGATGGGCCAATGGCTTTGGGTCTGATTTTTGGAGGATTTACTGGCTGGTGGGCAGGTCGAGAGGAAGGACGACGATATTCGCCAACAGTTTCACTGGAGGCATGGCAGGAGGTCTTAGCCAATACCGGCTTCTCTGGTGTTGACACACACACTCCGCTCAAAGATCCTATCACATGGCCTATTAGTGTCATGGTCTCTCAATCAGTTGACAATCAGGTTCAATTGCTACGTGAGCCACTCTCGTCAGCGGAGCTAGTACTGGAGGAATTGATCATCGTCACCGATCTCAACTTTCCATCCCATGATACCGTGCAACTCCTGAAGAAATTATTAGCTCCTCATACCAGACAACTTACTCACTTCAATTCCCTGGCTGAGATAGATGGCACGCCTTTGCCAGCTAAAGCAACCGTGCTTAATATGGCTCATCTGGAGATTCAACCATCCGAGAAGGCTTGGCGAGGGTTGCAGAACCTTTTAGGCACGGCTTCACATATGCTTTGGGTCACGAATGATTATTCAGGTGGAAATGCCTCATCTGGGCTGTCCACTGGTTTGGCTCGATCTTTGCTACATGAAATGCCTCATTTGCGTCTGCAGATGATTGATTTGAGTCACAAAGCAGAGCCTGACACAGTGGCATCATTAATCGCAAATACTCTTCTGCGCCTGGCAAAAGATCATGCTGATGATGGATTCTGGACCACGGAGCCTGAAATGGCTATCGATGCAATGAATAGGGTCCTGGTTCCACGTCTACAACCCCTGAAAACGGCCAACCACCGGTTGAACAGCTGGAGGAGGAAGATTATCACTCCAGTTCATGTGGATAAAGAAGAAACTGAATTGAAATGGCAAAATGATAGCTTCATGCTGGTTGCGAAGGGTGCTCTACAATCTTATCAAGGCAGTTCTCGTGTCATACGCACCACACGGTCGGTACTAGCAGCTCCATCTCCCCATAATGTGCCAGTCTATCTTAACCAAGGTGTGGATATCCTTTCAGGAGAAGTGATCATCGCTGCTTCCGACACCTTGTCATCTATTCTGACTGTTCCAACATCTCTTTCAATTCCTGTTGATCTTGAGACCTCCGCCCACCCTCAATACCTAGATCTCCTGACTACCGACCTTTTAATCAAGACCGTTGTCGATAGAATCACCACCGGGAATCGTGTTTTGCTTTATGCCGGTGATTCTGCTGCTGCGGCTTATGAAAAGTTCTGGTCATATCACTTGCATGCAAAACAACTTCAGGTACACTATTTGACTGGAACGAAGGAGTTAGCCACCACCGCATTATGGCATTACTGTAATCCACAAGCTCCAAAACGACTTATTACATCAACTCTGCCCAAAGACATTGACATTTTCATCAACCTCTCAGAAAGAAATTATGTAGCCAAAATACTAGACTCTCTGCCTCTCCGTTGCCAGCAATTCACATTTTCTCCGGCGATTGCGGCTACATCTTCAATCCCTTCTCTTCAGCCAATACAAGACATGACTGCCCTGCTAATAAGCGCTCATGCTGCTGTTCAAAACTATATCAAATTAGATTTTACCGTCCAGTTTCCGGAGTATAGCGTCGCGGAGCTACTCAACCACAAGCCGAAGGAACTCTCCAGCATCTCAATCGTAAATTGGTCGTGTCCGACCCCGCTTCCCGCCAATTATCAATCGGTTGATACATCACGGCATATTCTGCGCCCCGATCGGACATACTGGCTTGTAGGATTGACAGGAGATCTGGGCCAGTCTCTCTGCGATTGGATGGTTGTGTGTGGTGCTCGAACAATTGTTCTTACCAGCCGACAAGTTCGCATGCCCACTGATTGGGTTCATAGACATCGGGACAACGGAATCAATATTGTTCCTCTAGCAGGGTATGTAAATTCCCCGCTTCTTTCTAAAATTTGATACAAGAGCTAACTGTACTAGTGATGTCACCAATGAGGCCTCTTTGAAAGAGATACACACCATCATCACAAACGAACATCCCCCTCTCGACGGCATAGCCAGCGGTGCAATGGTGATGCGCGAAAATCTCTTCCAAAAGACGACTGCGGAAGAATTCAGTCAGGTCGTCGAGCCCAAGGTGCGGGGTCTACAGAACCTAGATGATCTAGTTGGCGACCAATCGTTGCTATTTTTTATTGCCTTCTCTTCAGTTCTGGCAACACTAGGTAATCTCGGGCAAAGTGCTTACACCGCAGCCAACGTAGCATCCGAGGCACTGATTGTGCGCCGTCGACAGCGCAAACTGGCGGGCTCAGTGATCCAGATCTCCCGCATGACAGATGTTGGATATGTGAAACGCCAACGATCAACATACTCAACACAGGAAATGGAACGATTGGACGCTTACTGTCTGCCCATGGGTGAGCGACAGCTACACGCCTTGTTCGCTGAAGGAATTTTGACCGGTCAGCTGCAGCAGTGCAACTCCACGCCTGTTATCATAGCAGGAATTCCCGGAATCTCAATTGATAAAGCAGGGAATGCGGCTTGGATGAAGAATATTCGGTTCTCGAGCTATTGGGAGCAGGAACCATTGCACCAGGATGATCGAGTTGAAAAGAAAGCAGGCAATGTTCCGATTCGAATTCAATTATCAGAGTCCAAATCTACTGATGAAGCAGAAGTGATCGTCCGGGGTAAGTGGGCACCGTTTCTTCTGATTAGCAGTTGTACTGATTCTTTCCTAGATGGTGTCACCACCAAAATCCGCGCATGTCTCCATCTTCCATCTGATCAACCTGTCGCGGAGCATGCAGCTCTGATCGACCTTGGGGTTGATTCGTTAGTTGCGGTTGACATTCGGGCGTGGACGATGGCCGAGCTGGGGACTGATATACCAGTTTTGAGGCTTCTGTCTGGAATGACTGTGGATGAGATTGTCAGTCATGTCTTGGAGGTTATTCAGATATCATAAAAGGATATGATTAGAAGTTTGGTCGGGCTCCGGGGTCATTGTAACCATCTGGTGTTCTCTAGACAATCATGTCTCGGATTTGTCTGATTTGTGGGTAGAGGCTTTGTAACTGTATCACTATAACAAGTTTAGAAAGACTACAAATGTTCTTTTGATGTTACTTCCCAATGCTCTTTCAAAATACTGCTCAGAGAAGGCAATGATTTCACAAAAATTAACACTCAACACTGTTGTCTTGAATCTTCAGCAGACTATGGTCAAGTTCAAAGCCTCATCGGAGGAGATCATTGAAGCAGCCACTTTTCATGTGTTAGATCAGAATTGAGGAGATTTCATCAATGAGCATGTAACAAAGTTATTGAGGAAGTAAATGATTGCATAGATAGATTCATTTTGTAATATGGTTGATTGAGTGTTTGATATTTACAACTGTAAGAAGTTGATTCAGAAGAGACAATACAAATGCATATTAGGTTCGTATACTCACCGTAGTAGCTACTACCCCACCATCTAAATTGATCCATCACCAGAACCTTCCATTGATTGTCTGAATCGACGCAAAGCCTCGAACAATACTCGAACAATAAGCAAACACGTAGTTCTTACAAGTTCGTATCCATAATTACAGACATATTCCTGTAAACTTATACTTGAATCAACCTGTTTCTAACTTTCTTTTCCAGTCTAAAAGAAACTTCAGTTTGCCCATCATGGCAACCACAAAACAACGTCTCGCCCTCTCCATCATTGATTTCCTCTCCACCTCTCTCACCGACGGTACTCTTAATGAAGAAGAACGCGAATCCATCGAAATCGCCCAGAACTGTATTTCCGAGTCCTTTAAAGTCGACCCTACAGATGGCACTCCCAAAGATACGCAAAACCTCCTCCAGATCTACAGTGTCTACGAGAGTTTGAGAAAATCCCAAGCCGCCGCCGCTCCTCCCAAACCTGCCGATGAGAAGCCCACTGGCAAAGAAGCGACCGCAGATGAAAAGAAAGAAGCTGAGGGCTTAAAGAGTCAAGGAAATGCAGCTATGGCCAAGAAAGATTACAAAAAGGCGATCGATTTGTATTCGCAAGCTTTAGCTGTTATCCCCGGCAACCCAATCTTCTTGAGCAATCGCGCAGCTGCCTACTCCGCATCTAAGGATCACGAATCTGCAAAGGCAGATGCCGAGGCCGCCGTTGATGCGGATCCTAAATATACTAAGGCATGGTCGAGGTTGGGACTTGCGAAGTTCGCATTGGGAGATGCAAGAGGTGCAATGGAGGCTTATGAGAATGGTATTGAGTATGAAGGAAATGGAGGATCAGATGCAATGAAGAAGGGATATGAGACTGCGAAAAAGAGAGTTCAGGAATTGGATGCTACGGGAGAAGATGATGAGGTCGCCGAGAGAGGCATGCCCGGTGCTGGTGCCGGTGCTGGTGGAATGCCAGATTTGGCTAGTTTGGCGGGTATGTTCGGTGGCGGAGCTGGAGGTGGTGGAGGTGGAATGCCAGATTTGAGCTCTATCATGAGCAACCCAATGTTTGCGAGCATGGCTCAGAACCTCATGAGTAACCCAGATGCTTTGAACAATCTTATGAGCAACCCTAGAATACGCGAGATGGCCAATCAATTCGGTGCCGGTGGAGGTGGTGGTGGTGGTGCCGGGGGTAATGGAGGTGGAATGCCTGATCTTTCAAGCTTGATGAATGATCCTTCTATTGCTGAGATGTAAGTATTCCTTCACAGGCAATCATCCTCTTTTGATCTGACTCTAACATCATCAACAGGGCCAGAAACTTAGGTGGTGCAGGAAGAGGTGCAGGTGCTGGACGCGGTGCTCCTCAATAATCGATATTGCAATTAGTAGTTAACAGATTCCCTTGGTGCGCAGTTGATTGATTTGTCGGTCCCCTCGTTTTACAGCCCACGTGAGGAAATGAATAGATACACACCACATAGTCATTTCAGACAAATTTGACTTAATGAGTACGCAGTTTTGAACAATAAATAAGTGCATTTCAAACAATGCAAGAGAATGTGTGATGCCGTGTATGTTTTTGAATGTATCCTATATTTCTAGCCACGTAACCTAGCTTATTATACACAGATTTATACCTAAGACTATGTCATCTGTCTTGTCAACAAATTCAATGGCAGGGTGCCGATACTCTTCCATGAAAAGCATCAAAAATCAGAACTTGAGAGATGAATGGGATTACGATGGCGAGCACCCTTTAGGCAGGAGATCTCTTACCTTACGCTGGAGCAATGAGCTGGAATGAATCCATCCAGCAGATAATAGCTATATGGATAGTTCATGCTGTATAGTAATAGCAAGTAAGTCTTACCGTCTATGAGGGTGACGAGAGTTTATGAAGATTATACGAAAGGGAGGGATTGGAATTTGCAACCATGCTCTAGATAGCGAGAATCGAGAGAATAATTGCAAAAGTTCTATACTATTCCATTCTATTGCATTCTATTATGTTGCATCCATCTCCTATTCAACTTTCATATTCGAACTATGCAATCTAGAAAGATATCCGACCCGAGAAGAAAAGTCATGTGGATTCGCGGGACGGTGTGTTTGAGCTGATGTCCCGTATGGATTTGATGGGTGGGTAATTTGAGATGCGATTTGAAGGGGATACTGTTTGTGTTCACTGTTCTGTATAGCGTTTGGACGAGGTTGGGTTGGAGAATCGGGAGTCTGTCTGTAGGATGTATGCTCGTTGCTAGTGTTGGGTAATGTGGTGGGGAGATGAGGATGCTGGGAGTTGGATATTGGATATTGGGGATAGAGGGTTTGTGATTGTTTGTATGGTGTCTCGAGGTTGTGTGTCTTATAATGTGGTGGAGGAAGATTGAACGTGATGTATGTGAATGGTAGGATTAGAGTCTGGAGTGGGTACCTAGATATATATAGATATTTTACAGATGCTTGAGATACATAGCTGTATTTATGTTAGGATGATCAAGAGGACTACTACAGGATATCAAAAACATGCAATACAAGTTTGAGATCACAAATGGAATACGTTCTTCATCCTTGTCCTCCCTTTTACCTCATTGATTCTTATTCACACATCTCCAATGACCGAGTTATCACTCGTCCATTCAAACATTTTTCCAGATTATCATCCTATCCGCTACTTAGCTGGCACATCTCTCATACCTAATCAACGCATCATGATCTAATCCCAGTTCCATTTCCAGAGGTCTTCCCACTCCCTCTATTTCATAGCTCAACTAACCACACCTACAATTTCCTTCTTCTTCTTCTTCCTCTCTCACCTCTTTTCCCCCTTCCCCCATTTTCCATCATGATCGACACTTTCTCCTTTCTCCTTATTCCTCCTAACTTGAAGTTTCAGTAAAGTTCTTTTCTTGATATAAAGCAAGGAATACATGCCGGGAAAACAAGCAAGTCCCACAATAGCTAGGAGAATACCAGCTATGGCACTGATCTTGGGGAAGGTGGAGTACAGGGCGTCGCATTGAATTGTTGTTGTGGAGGTAAGTGGTGATGGGGATGTTAAACTTGATGGAGAGTAGAGGGAGGTAGAAGGATAGGAAGAGAGGATGAAAATAGAAAAAGAGAGTGGCAACAATGAAATTTAAGTTGGATTTTGGTGTCTGCTGGACATAACTGAATTGAGAACTTGGAACAAAAGGCCTAATATCCTTTCAAGATTGGTCGGTGATGGTGACTCGTTATGTGGACGACAGTGGCTGAAATAGTGATTGAAGTATTCTTTGAGTAATTTTGAGCTCAAACTGAGTGGTTGGGTACTGTTTTATCGTTGAGAACATCAATTATATGATTACCTCGAACCGTACATAGCGGTTTCCTCCTTGGTAACTCCCTGAACATCCGACGTGCATTGCCCTGAGCAGTTAAAAGGCGATATAACCGCAATTATTGGGACTACCAATGTTGAACTGGAGTCTTGCTCCATTTTTCCCTCAGGGGGAAAAGAGGTTGCCTCAAGACGACCAAGGAGACTGAGGTCTAAATTTTTGGGCTTTCCGGTTTATCCTGTAGCGATGTGCTCGTACTTTGACGATACAAGGCTCAACAGATGACTGGAGGAAGTGATCAAGCCGAAGATGGGGGGTTTCTGTATGGAGACCCGAGATCTAGGACACACGGAAGACACACGGAAGAATGAATAGCCACGATGATTGAAGTGAAGGTGGATATGACGCTCCATCATCTGTTTTGAAAATTGGTTCCGAAAAGCCTGTTCACATTCACCACACCCCACAAGCACGCAGTGTTATCTCGAAGCTATTTTCCTATATCAGAAACGCGATGAGCTTCAACCCTTCAACATTTCTGGGGTATGACAGGATGAACTCCTGGCAGGGCTAGAATTCATAATTGAAGATGGATATTGTGAAGAAATCTACATAGACGCCAGAGAATCCTGCCGGTGCCAAGTTAGCACGATAGAAATTCATTTTTGCGCCACAAAGATTCGGTAGAAGTTCTTCAATCATCATCCATAGATCCTCTCTCAGTAAGCCCGAAGAGAGTTGCAGAAGCCCAATTTGGTGTAATCACGTGAGCAAGTAACATAACTTGTAGGATAGGACGACTTCGAAATCTACCCCACCATCTCAACGAGTTCTTAGATTACATCAATGCATATTGTAAGAATTTAATAGATAAATTGTTTTCCGTCAAGGACCTTTACGAGGGACCTTTACGATAAATCCTATACGATTCATTGCATCCATCCGGCAGAAGAATCTCCCGTAGACTGATGATACATCATCAATACCCAATAGTCACACATTTTCAGTGATAGCCTTGATATAACCAAAGACTGAACGTATCCTTGAGAGAGAAAAAAAGTCGTCATTGCATTTCATGGCATTCTACCAATCGTTAATTTAAATATTTTTATCCTGACGCCCAATATGAGACCAGCTCAAATCCCAAGTTACTTCTCTTCTGGCCAAACGTTGTAACCGAAGGTATCCTTCATATTAACGAATCTAGTTGCTCTTCCTTCTGCGACCTTGTTGACAGCCGCAAAATCTTCATCACTAAGAGTGATCAATTTCGCGTTGCCGGCAATTCTTCCTGGGTTACTGCTCTTAGGTAAAACAGCATAACCTCTCTTCAATCCCCATGCGATCAATACCTGTGCCAGCGAAGCACCATTCTTCTCTGCGATGGCATTGAGATCTTTGTTGGTAGAAACCTTTTCACCAGTACCAGGAACTTGGTCTTGGCTTCCCAATGGGGAATATGCAACTGGTACAATCTCTTTCGAAAGGCAGTAGTCGATGAGCTTTTGCTGTGGAAGGAAAGGATGGATCTCGATTTGGTTAATTGTTGGCTTAACCTCAGCAAATGACAAAAGCTGCTCAATTCCCTTCTCGGTCCAGTTCGAGACACCGATAGCCTTTGCGAGTCCCTCCTTGTATAACTTCTCCATTGCTCTCCATGTTGGCTCTGGGTTTTCTGTCAAATCTTTCTTGATGACGTACTATTTTAATGTTAGAATCCTGGTCTTGCATTTGGGATTAAATGTAGTGCGGTGCTTACCTTTCCATCAGCACCGATCTTGACTGATCTGTCCTCGTTCTTCTCTGCAGCAATTGGCCAGTGTACCAAGAATGCATCAATGTATGGGGTTTGAAGCTTTTCTAACGAGTTCTTCAAGCTCCACTCGACATCTTCAGGCTCGTGGAGGTGATTCCAGACCTTTGTGACAATGAAAATGTCGGATCTCTTTACACTTGGGTTGGCAGCAAGGAACTCCTTAACGGCCGTTCCGACTTCGTTCTCGTTTTGGTAGAACCAAGCACAGTCCAAATGTCTGTATCCTGCGTTCAAAGCTGCTACGACGGCCTTGTGTGTCTCTCCTACGCTACCCTCACTGGCAAATGTGCCGAAACCAAAAGCTGGCATCTGAACTCCATTGTTCAACTTGATCAAAGGACCCGTAACTGCTGGTGCTGCCATATTGTGAAAATGTGTGTATTATTTTGAGTTGTATTGGAGGGGTAATGAAGCGGGGTATAATTCGAATGTAAAAAAAAATCTATATTGTTTTCAGGAAAGGGTGGGATGGATCAATTGTATGTTTTCCTAGGGAAGCTCCGTTAGCATATGTAAGTAAATATAAATCAACAGAAGCTTCTAGTCATGGCACAAACTCTGCATGATTTCCTTTACTCGGGATCGATGATTTGATTGCATATGGTGTCTCGTTTCAACATAACAGAAAATGACGTATCATGCGGATTCATGCTGCTTATGCCCCTCATAGAGTTTCTTTCCGAATTGTGCTAAGTCATGTAAAACCCACTTGAGTCAGGGTCCTGCGAGTGGATGTGCTGGTGGTGGGCAAATTGTGGAGAGGAAGTGTAAACCGACAAATAGACGTTGAGGAAACAGCCCGAGTGGAATTGGAGTTATCAATGATGAAGGAGTATACGTAACAAGAGGGTTGCAACTGCTGCTGTTATTCGGGCTGCTTGGCAATAGTAATAAATGTGCAGTGGAAGTTGAAGCAAATGTGGTAAAAGGGCCGTAGATCGATCGATGCCGATAGGGATTCGAAGGAAACCCGATTGACAAATTTCCTTTTTCCTCCTTGCAGTGCTCCGTTCCTCTCTGAGAGACGGCGACATGTGAGAGAGCATTTCTCGGCTTCAAAGGGCTACCACGTGGCTACCAAGGCTGCACAGCATTGAAAGCGTCGGGGGAGCACAACACCATAGCTAGACAACACCTAGATATGCACATTGAACCAAGATCTCATTGGATTTTTTCTTCGTTTGCTTGGGAGCTCAGATGAGATGTCTCTTACTAAGCCGACGTAAGGTTTATCCGAGCTTAAGCCAAGACACTGGTAAACCTTATTTCTGCCCCTTCATCAATGGAAGCAACCCCCGGGACCAACAAATATATCCTCGCCCTTCCGTCCAATGTGCACAATATCATCTGAAGCCTACCTAGTACTGTCATGGATTGGGTACCAGCATACTGCTTCAAAGTCTCTATCCAAGGAAGACAGCAAACAAATGAAGAACAACAATAAGAGCCAACGCATCAGTCAATTTGAAAGACCTTTCCTACCAAATCTTTAAGAGGTATCCTTCAATATTGATCGGCATCGCATGGGTACGTTATGGTAACAGTTACAGAAGCACACAGAAAAAATATGGATCAGTCCCTTACCGTTTTAGAATCTCCCCGTCGTGTATGTATAAATAATCAACTAATCGGGCATACTACGGTGTGTCTGTTCTCACTTCACATTCTTTAATGTGGTCCCTCAGACGTCATGCTGGATCCCTTTCCCTTGACAACTTATCCACCCAAACGCATTCATGAATCCAAACTTTCGCAGCCTTCTCTCTACTAAGCTATCCGATGAACCCACATTATTGCCTTATCTGAAGCACAAATTTTCGAAATTGGAAAACTAGCTGACTTCATTCGCAGACGTAACTCCACCCCCAACAAGGACAACCCGGGCAGGCACAACGGGATCCGCTTTTGATACAAAACTTTTCCGCGCCGGCCAAGGCGGCTTTGAAGATACATACGAAGTACAGGTATTCATGTTTCAATATACTTTGACGGATCATGATTGTGGATCTTGGTGCATTCTCTTCGGTAAGTTGTAGACGATATTTCATTGCAAATACGGATCCAATCATGCAGTGCTATGAGCTCACTTCCTTCGGCGTCGGCATCAATACAAGGTCAGTTCATAACAAGTTATTCCTACTCATTCTCTAGCTTGGTTTCAAGAACCTGAATTTCAGATATATACGCTGTGCCCCCGCACTCTACTTGTCTTTTCAACTTCATATTTCTGATTCTTCCTCGTTCCCGTTACCTTGCACAGACAATCTTCTTTCCTACACCAAAATCTTATACGTATAACTTCCAAACTTATATTTCACCATGCCTGGTTTCGATGAAAGCGATTTGGCTGCTCAAGCCCAGCCTGCCTCCAATGGAACCTCCGCGTCCCAAGCAGAACGCAAAAGCTCAACAGCTCCAGGTTTCAACCACAGCTTGGTGGTTCCAGGCGATGATGATGATTCTGGACCAATCGAGGTTCCAGCCTCAAGATCCTCCGTCGCAGAGACCCAATCGCTCATGCATTCATTGAATCTTGAAAACAAAACCAATGGACGTAGAGGTTCAAGAAACAGCTTTGGTGCTGCTCTCCCAATTCCCCGCTCAAAGCGTCAATCTCGTCTCTCCTCTGTTGTCACCCAGGATAGACCTTCAAGACCTGGAATGCCAGCCATTCAACCAACCCGCGAGATCCTTTCTTCGCAAGTACAAGACATGTCCAAGATCAAGACTGAAGCTGCAAAGAATATGGCATTTGCTTTTGACATTGATGGTGTCCTCGTCCACGGTGATCGTTTGATCCCAGAAGGAAAGAGAGCATTGGAGATCTTGAACGGCGATAACGAGCTTGGTATCAAGATCCCACATATCTTCTTGACCAACGGTTCCGGAAAGGTTGAGCCAACTCGTTGCGCTCAGCTCTCCAAGATTCTCGGAAATCCTGTTGCAACCGAACAATTCATTCAATCCCACACTCCTATGTCCGCTTTGGCTGAATATTACGACACTGTCTTGGTTGTTGGTGGTGAGAACTACCAGTGCCGAGAGGTCGCCAAGTTGTACGGATTCAAGGATATCATCGTACCAAACGATATCGTAGCCTCCATCCCTACCATCTCTCCACTTAAAGAGTTCTTCACCGCTGAGCAACGTGCTACATCTACCCCAAGAGATTTCAGCAAGGTCAAGATTGATGCCATCCTTGTCTTCTCTGATTCCCGCGATTATGCAACAGATCTCCAAATCATCATGGATCTTCTTCAATCCGAGGATGGTGTTCTCGGTACTCGTGCCAAGGACCCAGTCTCCCAGCGTATTCCAATCTACTTCTCTCAGGGAGATCTCTTGTGCCCTAGCGAGCATCCAACTCCTCGTATGTCTCAAGGTACTTTCCGTATTGCTCTTGAGGCTATTTACAAATCCATCACCGGAGTTGAACTCGAACGTGTTGTCTACGGAAAGCCTGAATTGGCCACCTACAAGTATGCCGATGAGATCATGGCATCATGGATGGAGACTATTCACGGAGAGGAGAAGTTGCCAGAAAACATTTACATGATCGGTGATAACCCAGCATCTGATATTATCGGTGGTAACAACTACGGCTGGAACACCTGTTCGGTCCGCACAGGTGTGTTCCAAGGTGGTGAGAATGATGAGGAGAACCCAGCCAACTTTGGTGTCTTCAATAACGTTTTGGAGGCTGTCCAGACTGCTTTGAGAAAGCAATTGGGTGACGATTTCAGAATGAACTGGAGCGATTCCATGAACCCAGTCGTTGGCGATTCTTCTGCTAGCGCCATTGAGTAGGGTATATTTACGAAGACAACGAATTTTCTTAACATTCAATTATCGCAATTGCGAGCCTCTTGCGGTATTTCCAGTACGTTCCATTTAGGAACAAGTATGGAATTCAGGATTGATGGATTTGGGACACAATTTTCAGCATAGGTGCTTATTGTCGTGATGGGAAGGAAAAAGGCGTTTCATAGTTTATAAGATTTCATCGCTCGAAAGGGCTGTGTGTTTAACAATATTATTATTTCATATTACTGCTTTCAAAATATGGCCTTCTATTTGCGGGATATGTTTATGTGAATCATCATTAAATGGAATGATTATAATTTGCTGACTGAAGTGTCGTGATTGTCTTAGCTATGGTCTCTGGTCCATATCTTCATATGACATGTCAATTCCGTCTGCCTCGGACGACATTTTCCAGATGACGTGGAGCTCACCAAACCTCTTTTCTCTATCCCAAGTGGTGATGGGACGGAAGCCTTCCATGCTGTTCTACTTTGTGGAAATACTATCTACACACCTTCGCAACTTTGAGACAGGACGAGAGAGCGCAGTATCCTCTCATGAAAGGAGAAAGTTGCCGATATTGGATTTAACGGTGAGCAATACGTGTAATATGGATCAATTAACCATGTGCGAGTGAATCCAATATTGGAATCGAAGAAATAAAATGAGAGGCGCAAAGAAGAATCAAGGATTTTAGCATGAGGGCTATGGGTGGTTGTTGAGTTTGGGTGGAACAGTAAGAGGAGTAGCAACGGTGTCAGCCATAGAATGCCAGTAGATTCGCTTGTACTCCCCTCCACTGGTTATACATATACTGGTTGCTTATAGATCCATACTCAGAAAAGGATGCTGGCCATCTTCCATGCCCTCTTCCGCCAGGAACAAGGCTGTTTGTGTTTGATGTCAGCTGACCAGTGCTTTTGTGTCTTGGTCATTGACTGAAAATCACAATATCATCACGTCAAAGTTCTCTCCAGTAACAAGCTTTCAAGATCTATGCGCATTCCAGCACATTCAATCAACTGCAAGCATTTATGATTTACTTCAAAGTGATAGATATGAAGTATTCTGTGTTCACAAACATGGTTCTGACCTTTGTGGCTTTTATGGTTGTCAGACCTAAGTGGTATCATCTCAACTTTCTCGCTGCTATTGTCCATCTGGGTGCTCGCTTCGATATCCAGTGGAAGGTGTCGGTGATTTCTTCTGGTATTTCAATTGTTTTGATTTCAATATATCATGTAATCTTCTCCATCTACCTTCTTTTCTTCCACCACAGATTCCCATCACCAGCCTCATCACTCGAGACAGCTACCATATACTCTGAATTGCCAGTCAGCTTCTTTCCTTGTCCCAATATTCTATATTTCAATAAAAGCTTAATATATTTGACAGCCTCTCAACACCCAGTATGCAATTCGAAAGTTGGAGCAACCTTGACCGTAAATTACTATTCTTCCGAACTTCTATGGTTGTCTTGTCTACTACAACTGGCATTTTCTTCATTTACATCATCGTTGCTCTCAGCAGAAGATAGAAAGACTTGTAAGTTTGAATCGCCCACTGTGTCCCGAGTTCAAGGACTGACCAAGACTTTAGGAAGTCCAAGCCCGAGAAAGTGTATGTTCATCTTGTGTCTTCCCTTTTGACACCACCACCACTGCTTTCTTCATGACAAACATGGTTACTGAAAGGAAAGAATTCTTTTACTAATGATTCAATGGACTTTAGATATACTCTTTCATCCAATGAGATAGAAAATTATACAGGAGATTAAGAGTTTGTTGGGACAATTGAACACGTGCAGCTCGCAATTAACATCATATACTGCACAATCACTTGCATTGCATTTACTTTTACTACAAGGTTTGTACATTCAATGGTCAATTGCTATGTCTTTATCGATCATCCCCTTCAATCCAGAAGACTTTGCGTCGGTTACATTACTGATACAGTTGATGCTGAACAGAACCAACTCATTTTCATTTGCAGTCGACTTCAATCCGAACAATCACCACGTCAACCTTGACAACTTGCACATTCACCATGGATCCGGACAATGAACCAAGCGAAGAAGAAAGTCTTCCTTCAACAAAGTTGCTTCAATTAAATGATACCAAAGAATTCCCTGCACTTTCATCCAACCCAAAACTTTCCACACAAAACCCTATCGCCACCACACCTGATTGGGGATCATTATTTGCTTCGCAAGTACTAAAACCATCTTGCGGCATAAATCATTCTACACTTCCATCTCTTCCTGTTACCCCCACCAAAGAAATGTCGTCCCCCAAAGGTGATCCAGTCAGCGAAAAAGAAAATCTAGTTTTGTCGCCCAACACGACAGCATGTATGAGTATTCTATCTACCGAAACTGGAGACACGGCTGTTGAGGTAGAAGATGCAAATAATCCTTGGGATTCACCGACTCAAAATGGAGAAGACGATACTACTATGTTGAAGGACGGAGAATTTGACAATGGCTCCACGGTGCTTTTTCCGGATTTCGGCGCAACAGAAACATCAAGCCCTTCACAAAAAGAACTTCTTCCTCCATTTCAATTTCCAGCTGTGGCAGCAGAGTCAAAAAGTGATATTTACAGCGCTTCACCAGAGTCCACAAAGACCAAAAATATGGAAGTTGAAGAACTATGTGAGGCAGAACGTCATGATACTCCTTCTTACATTAAAGGGGGTTTACCTTTATGGGACGTTGTTGTAAATGATCCAAATAGAGTTATTCACGCCATCAAGCACATGATGCATGGTATCGTTGTTATGCAGAGAGCAAAGGGTGCACCGCCCGAAGAAATCGAAGACATTGTGAACAGTCATCTGAGCACTTTGAGGCAGATTGAGATTCTATCGGAGAAGGAAAGGCTTGCGAGATCAGCATTTGAGATGAAGAAGGCAGCAGACAGAGGGGCACGACTGGCTTTTGAAAAGGAACGTGCTATCACTACTAAGGGGATGGGGCCTTTAAAGTCAGCTACCAAGTTCAATCCTGTTGCGGTAAGTTTAGATCTACTGGAGTCTGCCGAGGGGAAAATCTTGCTAATCGTGTCCTACAGAAGCCTTTTGCTCCGTCGAAATCTGTCACATCAGATTTCAGACCTTCTGCGCCTCCCTTTGTATTGGCTCCTGCTATACAGAACCCATCTCCATTGAAATATTCCGTTATTCAACAACCAGGGTTTATGGTAGAACAAAGTCGTGCTCAACCTGCACAACTTAACTTTCATCCACTGCTCAACAGATCCAGGACCTGGTCTACACATCGCCCTGAAAACATTCCAATTGGTCCATACGGCCACTTCAATGCATACAATCAGAAGCCACCAACACCAATGTTCCTTCAGCATACACCACCGCCCCCTTTTGTGGCTTCATCTCAGCTCTCATCGAATTATCTGATTTATTCGGATATTCAACAGGAAAACATCACCCAGGATCCTCTCTATCCGCAAGCTCCAGTGGAATATCAAGATGAAACTGGCGGAGATGATGATATATTGCTGGCAGATAAACCGACACTGCGAATACCTGTTCCAGGAAAGACAGATCATAAGTCTACTCCTACTTCACCGACTAAACAATTGTCTGCAAACACTTCGCTCAAAGCTACGAGCACAAACACTAGTCCTCGGAGAAGAACCTTTAATGTTCAAGCGACTTATCAACAACCACAAGCCTACTCACAAAAGCTATCGTTGAAAAATCTTATTCCTGCCACAACTACCGCAGATGAAATCAACAAAGTTGCATCGCAACTTCCGCAAACCCACCGCCATATATGTCCTTCTTCTTTGACTTCACCCGACTTTCAATGCCCAATGCCAAATTGCATACTCCAACGAATCTGCCCGGATTTCACAAGTGACAATGGCTGCTCATTTCGGCCACCTCCTCTCAGCGACTGGCCCTGGAACTATCCACCCAGAGAACCCCCGATTAATCAATCCCGACAGTGTCCGTACGTACATATTCCAGGTACCTGCCTCCATTCCCTCTCTTTTTACCGTATTCACTCAGCATCCGAACCGGCACCCAATTCCGAAGTATCAAACCACTATTGTCCCGTCTCCAATTGCACTATGACTCGCTTTCACTCTTGGGGGTGTGCTAAAGATTGGAAAACAGGATTCGCAATCAATGGCATCACACCATGCGCTCCAAACCACAATCAATTTTCTCCTGCAGAGATCAACACGGAATGGCGATGGAGAGTTTCGATGGAAGGTCTACGATTTGCGCATGAGAGAGGAGAATACGGATGTCAGGGTGGAACTATGCCGGCCAATGCGTTGTTTCCAGAAGACCGCAAGGGTGCGGATTCGAGGAATTGGGGACCGGATATTCCTACTGAGAAGCCCAATACTGAGAAGCCCAAGGCGGATTATAAAAAGGCGCATGTGAGAGAGAAGGAGAGAGGTCGCTTGAGAGGTGGTACCAGAATGGGAGGAAGTAGAGGACGTGGTGACAGAGGTGGGTCTTCTGGCACGAGAAGAGAGTTTGCAAGGGAGAAATCGACGAGATCGGCTTGAACTAAGGGCGCTTTCTGGACTATGAAAAAGGTGTTTTTGATCTTGGGTGCTACAGGCTAGGAAGGACTGGAAATTATACAATGGGGAGTTGGATGAAGATACTGTTTGATATGGTTTTGTAAAGATACCCTGGACGTGCGAATTCGCGTTTTGCTCATGTTTTTTCCTTCTTCTTAATTTTCTTTTTTGATTTACCCTCTTTCTCTTTAGCTATTCTTGTATCTAAGAACCCAGGCAGATCAGTTGATACTTCGCAATTCTTTTTGTGGTTATAGAATATAATGAATGGAATACACGTTAGAAAATTGAAAATAATAAATCTTTCTAAAACCTTGAATATCCATCCATCATTTCGATCTATAACGCCCCCCTGTAAATCTATAATCTCCGCAATCCCCTCACCTCATCCATCAAATCAATCACATCCACCATATCTCTACACTCCATCAATCTCATCCGCTCCTCCTTCCCTAACAATCCATTATTCCCCCCATTCTGCGAACGATCCGTGCCGCACATCTCGCTCAAATGATGCACTACGAGTTTAAACGGTACAGGTTGCTTGAGCACCTGATTCATGAAAACGTCTACGCATTCCCAGGGGGTCGATGCGTAACCTGCGAAAAGGGCGGGATTTTCGAGGAGTCCGCGAGCGGACATCACGCCTGAAACACCAGTGTGCGAGGTATGATGGAAGGCGTCGGAGAGGGTGAAGATATCACCGTTCGAGAGGGTGGGAACGGTAGTGTGCGTGGTGAGCAGTTTTATAGCTTCGAGATTTACAGGGTGCGACGAGGGAGTCGAGCGCATGCGTCCGTGGATGGTGATGAAGTCTACGCCGGCGTCTTGCACGGTGTTGATGAAATCTATCGTTTCTCTGACCTTGGTATTAGCTACGATCTCCTCTTTTCTCATCTCCCCATCTCGAAATGAAAATATGTAGGTACCTTAAATCCCGATGAATTCTAATCTTAACACTAACTGTTTTCTTTCCCTCAAATCCATTTCTCTTCAGTGCACTTTTTGCTTCCTTGACCATTTCCGCAACGAGTTCTCGTTTGTGCATTAATGCGGCGCCGATGGAACAGGCACATGCCCATGATTGTGGACACCCGCAATTGATATCCACGCCATTGACGTAGGGAGCGAGGAGGGTGGTTGAGCGGGAGATTTCGAGGGGAGAACAGACGCCGAATTGGGCGATGGTTGGGCCGGAGGTGGGGGAGGTGGTGAAGTCTAGAAGATAAATTAGTTTACGAGAGTGTTGAAAGACACCGAAGCGTGATTGCGGAAACGAGTTTGCGACTGGTTGGGAGGTGTCGCGGGTCAATGTAGAGCGGGAGGGGTGCTTTCGTGTTGCTAGAAAATATGCAACTGCGCATACTAGCACATCTCGATGAGGATTTTCAACACAATCGCATTCATGAAGCTTCTATGCATTGTGATTGCAATGGATGCTAACAACGGAAGTTCCATATGGTATCGCGAATATGAACAAAGACTTCTCTGTTACCGCAGGCTGATCCTCACCAATCCCGACTCAAACCCGATCAAAAAGATACACCTAGACACCTCAACCTCGAAAATGACTTTTCGCTTTTCGCCCTCTAAATCACAAGCCACTAGACTCTACCCAAACAACACCACTCAAATCGCAACTTCAAAAAAAGAAAGATCACGTGCTCACCAGAATCACGTGCAAAAACACTTCGATTAAATTCTTTTGCCAAAATCTGCTCTCATCTCAGCACACATCTCATTATTGCCCATCCTGCACGCATGCGTATGCATCCAGACCAAAAACATACCATCGGGGTCCAGCAAAGATCCACTCCATACTGCGCGACGGTTTCTCGAAAAGCAAGCTATGTTTCGTTAGCCGCGATCTGGTATTAAGAGAGGAATCGCATACATACTTTGCTGTAGCGTACCATGGGCGCACAGGTATAGAGAGGTCTTTTTTCTTTCTTTGCGATGTCGAAGAGGGCGAGGGGACTGGGAGGGGGTTAGTTAGTCGTGCTATTTATTCAACGAGGGAGGGAGGGAGGGATGGATGGATGGATAGATAGATAGATGATCAACGAACTTTATATCCAAGGCGGGGTTTGCGGCGACGCCATTGTGCTCGGCGGTACGTATCATCTCTTTCTTTTTAATATCTCGAGGTGATGGAGCATTTTATTTTGGAGAAATACATGCAGAATATATCACGTTTCGGCATCACGGATTCCTTGGTAGGGGATCGCCAGGGAATGTGAGGTGGTGGCGATTTAGTGCGTTCGGTAAAAATTTCTAGGGTGTTTTTGGGCTTTGGGATTCTGCGATGGTGGTTTCGAGGGCATGTCAATTCGATATGGATTTTATCAGTAATTTTAAGTGTCAAGTCATGTCGATCAAATATTTTCACGGAAATTTGCACAATGTTTGTTCATCTCACGATGCAGCCAAGATTCATAACCTTCGATGGGTGTCAAAATTGATCAATCAAAGGACTGAAATAGGAAGCCATTGATCGCTTTCGGTAGTGCTAGAATTGCACCTCTTTTCATTGTGATGAATATCCCCGTTGATGGTAGTGTGGCGAGCATAGTCGCCGCCACATCAAGATGAGTCTCCATTTTCTGTCCTTTTGATATCTGATCATTATCCTAATTAATTCGCATGATACGCTAAACCCCCATTGTCTATCAAACTACATTGCTCCTTCATCTTAAATAATACCTATCTCTAGCCAGGCTAATTCTGAACCTCATTGGTGATATAATCGTCGGCCATCTTTGTCCAGCCGTCTGCAGGACTTGCCCATCTTGTGGCAGTATAAAGCCTCGATTCTCTCCATGAATTTCGAACATGGCAGCTAAATATGAATTAGATATCGTGACCTTATTCGAAGAATCTCGTGCTTTTTTCATACGAAAAGCACTCCATGGCAATATCCGTCTGACGCCCCCTTTGCGCCGGTCAAATTGAGAGTTGAACATCTTCCGTCTAGAACTGAAGAAGATTAGTTCTTCTACCAGACATCCCCAGGAATAGATGGCCTCGAAAAACACTTCGACCTTATTCTCATCATTTTCTGTATCGATCGCCAAAAACTTCAAGCCATTATCAATAAATTTCTGGGCAAGATCGTACGTAGAACTCCGGTCATAATCATGAAGTTTCAGGACAGGACCTGTCTCTACATTCTCATCATAAGATTGAATCCCACTATTGGCCCAAAAATATTTGACGTCGTTTATGACATTCCTGTCAACTTCCCAGTTTATATACGTTCTGACCGGCTGTTCAGGTACGTTAACAAATCACAGTTTTCCCTTCAAAAATTCCGGAGCCCATTCCAACATCTTGTAATACTTCAATCCTTCAGTACGAGCTTGCATGCAAGTACGAAGGACTGTCGGTACAGTACTTGTACACCTATATCCAAACTCTTCACTGCATGTTGGGAAGCCTACTAGTCTTACGCAGATCGGATATTTCCCAATACTGATATTTCTGGGGTCTTGGAAACTCGCTAGCTCCCAGATCATTGATTGAAGCTCTGGAACAAGCTTCGAAAACAAGGTAAAGGTGGTAAAAGACGTCGGCTTGCGTGGCCGACTTGCTCGGGGCTTCTTTTATTTGGCCATTTTTGTCTTTGTAAAAATGCAATTAGTGCTGAAAGATAGAGTGTATCTTTAGTCTTTTATCCCGGGAAGAGATGTATGTTAACATGTTAAATGAGAATATTATGTGACTAATATGATGGTAAGTCCTTCGTATCTGTATGCGATATGGTTTCATACGGTATCAGTGGAAATGATCGCTATATCAAGTTTGGACCCTAAGATAGTAATACGTTTCTCATCTCTCTGTGCGTGTGCATCAAGTCATGGCATATACACCACGTGACTTTACGGGGCAATCGATTTTACCATCATGACCAAGAAGGATCGAACGTGAGCTTTAAGTATTACCGGAAATTCCCTCGTTCTTGTCTTCAAGAACATATTTGAATTCAGCCCAAGACTCAAAATAGATCAAAGGACATTGTCGACACGTGATCCGAGGTTCTTCAGCTTCGAAGCCAACATTGCGTTCTGCTCCTTGAGCTGAACGAGTTGTGTATTCGGGGCTGATCATGAGTTCTGTTCGGCTCGATCTTCTTAAGTCAGCGTTGTACCCGAAAGCGCATTATCGACAAATACATGCAGGCCGTGATTCGGGATCTATGCGGGAAGTAAAAATATGAAACTTTAATGATCGGAAAGATTGCCAGTTTGATCTTCAACCCTCCTGTTGTGCACGCTGGGGCGCTAACTCATGCCGTCTAAACTGTCTGCATAATTGGCAGAACTTTAGCCAAATAATGTGATGCTTTGGCATGTGTCGACACTGCACACCCGCTGCAACACAGCAGCTCGAAGAAGCAGATCTCATTTTCCATTGGAGTGATTGATGGGCTAGGTCTAGTGAAAACTCAATGTACCTTGGGGTCGCCGTGGCTCACATGAGAATTCTCCCCCAATAAATTGAGAGACGTCTTCCACACTGTCGGAATCCTTCAATCGATGAGACATGATTCCCAATCAGGTGAATCCAGCTTCAATTTAGATGGTGTGAGAGATGGGCCACGCGGGTCTTGAGATGATGACGACGTTGTGACTACCAATGGTGTCGAGGAAATGTATATAAGAAGAAGCCGAGAGACACGATGATGCTCATGTCTCCTTCGAGTTCCTGCTGTTATGGGGTAGATTTAGATCCCCGGATTTTATATTACTTAATTGTTGAACAGGCCAATATATGGTCCCTTGCCTATCGAGGAACTGGTGATATTGAGACATTTGCAAGGTCTTGGAGAGCTCCACCATCATCCATACATGCTACGTTTGCGTTCCCCACCTATTACTGGAGCCTGTAAATCATACGAAGATAACGAATTGATTCATCCAATGTCTCTGATGAAGATGAATGCAAATCCGAGGTATGAGAAACCAAAAAGTTATTCAATCGCTCTATTTCTTTACACTTTGGCTAGATGGAAGATTCAATCTCGCAATTTCTTCCATCCCGAGTCTACCGTTTTTCCTATTTTGAAAAGGCTCAAACTTCGGGCTGCATTGTTCATTTCACTCCCGCTCCAAGTTCCGAACTCAAAGGGCAACAAAACAGTCAGAACTTGGAAGTAGCACTTGGTGGATGAATTGAGTGGTACATCAAGATCAAGAGGACATCTAGCCGAGCCTCATAGCACTGTTCAGTGTTCCCATTCAGATTCGACAGAAACATTCATTAGGTCCAAGATGCTTTTATTACAAATCGGGTCGGTAGTAGTAGCATTTGGTCTTGGTGTGCTATTTTTTCATCCGCCATTCATTGCGTGAGAGAGAAGGAGGAGCTTACATCGTACTTGGAACTTGGATGCAATAAAGGCGGCTGTGCCTTAAAATAGTATGATTCCTCTATGCTCTGTCAGTGGTTCGTTTGTGTCCAATAGGGAATTCTACGTCCGTCCCTCCACTGTTTCTGCGCTTTAGCCATTTTCTGGGATCGCCTCCCTGTACATAAACGCTCCACCCTAATCTTATTCTGCATCTTCTACTACCTAGGCGCGCGATCAGTACTCTATTACGGCGTCGAAATGGGGTAGGGAGGACGGAAACGGAAAAGCCTCAAGCACATCAGGGTCGTGTTCTTGGGTTTATCATTTGCAACGATATGGCTAGTTATGGCTGACACTACATTTTCTCCTTTAGAAACACGACTTTTTCTTCATCCCCTTCCTCTTCCTCTTCCTCTTCATCTCCCACAACACCTACACATTCATTTAATTGCTTGCCAAAGGATCAAACACCACATTCATTAAGTCGTCTGCGAAAGGATCAGACATCTCACATTAAGGTTAGAAACAACCGAAAGGATCGAGACATCTCAAAGAAGCGGCGAAGATCCAGCCAACACGATACAACCTCAATCTCTCATCCTACATATAATACTCTCAAACTTCCTGAAAACGACCTTATCATTTGGGAAGGAATTACATGGGAAATGCAATCACCACGACGAACTACTCGACCGGGATCGGCAGGCAGTACGAGCACCTTTGATTCAAGACCTCGAAGTCCATTGAGCACCAGTGCCTCAATTGACGATTTATCCAGCCTAGCCAGTGATACGTCGTTGGTGTCGAACAATTACTCAATCAAATCGGCATCAAGAAGCTCGAATCATGTAGGACCCACAAGGTCCCAGACAGATCCAATCTACAATCGATATGATGTTGAGCCCAGACCACCAGTTCAAACAACCCTCCTCGAGCCTCAACGGTTGATGCAGGAACCTGTATCTTGGACAAACTTTGTTTCGCAGCCATCTTTAGGAGAGGGTTTGCTTAAACTTCCCGAAGAAATACTCTTGGTCATTTTGCGAGAGCTCAAGAAATCACATCTGAAAGCGGGGAGCCTAAGTTGTGCAACATGTTGGATGAGAGATCTGCACAGTCTTGGATTGAGCAACAGAAAATGGTGGAGTGCTGCAAGAGTTATTTTGTATGAAGACATACAACTTGTTGGAAGCGATTCGAGTTTGCATATGAAGAAAAAGTACAAGTCGAAATACGGAACCAGATTGAGACTCCTTCGTCGAACCCTTCGAAGCCAACCAGAACTCGCCAAATATGTCAAATCATTGAAAGTTCCTTCAATGCCAGAATCGGCCAAAACGAAACAAGATCAGGATGAATACATGGATTTGGTGGCTTCAATCATAATGGCATGTCCCAACTTAGAACGCGTGCCAGGAATCTATCAGCCATACGACCATGAATTTACAAAATTCTTCCATGCACTGGGGACGCGATCGAAACTCGTCGAGAAAGTTTGGATTATCGAACCAAGTCCAATACGTCGTCTTTACAATGCATCTGATGAAATCGAAACCCCGGTGATTGTGCCAGGCCCCTTACGCTCTGAACAATATCTCGATTTCGTGGGTCTTAATTCGAACTGGCCACATTTGCAAACACTCGTTCTTCATTGTAGCCCTGGTGGTATGATTGATTCACCTTTGTTTACCGAGATATTTCAACGTCTTCCATCGCTTCAGGATCTATACATCTCGAACTTCCCACGCACATCTTTCAATGATGAAAATTTACTTTCTCTTCCAGCTCTCAAAAAACTTCGACTCGATTCACTTCCAGGCATAACCTCGAATGGATTAGCAGCCTATGCATCATTACCTACTTCCGCTAATCTTACATCGTTGTCTTTAATATCATTACCACTACGATCACTCGCCATCCTCGCTCGATTTTTGACTCACCTGAAGAGCCTCAAATCATTCTCTTTATCTCAGGGTCCTTCCCCTATGCTCAATGACCAGAATGATATCTTTTTACATCCATATCTTGCCTCGTCCACCCTCGAACACCTCCACTGGGAAATCACGAATCCTGATGACGACAAAGCTTCTGAGATTCTTGCCAAATCCATAATTTTCTCCGGGTTTCCCAATCTCAGGTCTATCCGTGCGCCAACTGACTTTAATGGCATGCTCCAAAGACTGTGTAAACCAAGATCAAGAATCGAGTTACCAGGAGACAAGTATCGGCATATGGGAGTTGGCAACCCTCAGATTCGAGCGTCAACTATGCCTGCCACTATACCCGTCATACCTCCACCTAATCGACAATCGATATTCTCTCGACAGAGCGAGCGTCGCGATAGTGTAATGACTGGAAAGTCTTCCAATTCATCTTCGCTATCTCTTGCATATGAAACCCATATAGACGGGAGCGGCAAACATGAGATGATGAGTTTATTGAGTGCTCGACATGCTGCTCAACTTCGCATTGATACTGCGACAACACCACAGTTTGATATAATAATTTGGGACGATGATGGACAGTTCCTCGAGAGGTTCAAATTAGGAACTTTTATTGGCAAAGTGGAGAGTAAGATTGTGTACAATTTGAAGCCAGATATTGAAGGCAGTGATGAATCTATCATGAGTGTCGAAACACTTTTAGAGAAAGGAGTCGAGTCGAGATCTAACGATGGCTGTACGGGAAGTTGGAACATAGATCTAGACTCGAAATCAAAAGATAGGAAGAAGAGAGACTGGTGGTGGCACACTGAGAGGGAGAGATGGAGAGAGATAAAATTGGCTACTTTCTTTTAATGTTGTTTATTATGATACCCAGGGTATGGTGTTTATGTTGAAAAGTTTTATGTCTATCATATTTTGGAAGTTGGGAACTTACTATTGGGTTTTTATAAAATATATATATATTGTAAATTTAATATTAATTATTGTTTTTCAATACATCTCTTTGATATCTTAATTGAGTGATCTATTAGATTTTACATTTCTTTCTGTCTTCAGTTTTCCTATTCAATTTCCCTATCAGACACGTTTGGCTGAAGCAGCATCATGGAATCGACATGAATAATGAACATCCCTCAACTCCCATCTGAACTACATCTCTTTCTTTTGATATTCACTTTCATGGCTCGGCCCCCTCACCACCTGACCCGAAGTACCTAACAAGCAGCCTGATTCTGAAAAAGTTTTCCAGTGTCTTCTCTATTCTACTGTCTTCTTTCTCGCGTTCCGAGTTTCCTTCAATACACAACCCACCGTACCAAAATTCAAATTGTACATTACAAGACAACAATATTTAAAGTCCTGGCTTCCACCAGTTTTTCCTTCTTCCTCTTGCAGTTTTCCATTTGATTTATAAGACAAGAATTCGTACAGATATCTTGTCTTGTTATTCCTCGTTGCTTGCCAAGTTGTCGCAGTAAATTCTATCTGCAAATTTACAAACAGACAAACAGACAGACAACCACACCAAGTCCAACTTCGAACAAGAAACTACAGAAAGCCACTCCTTAACAATTCCAAGATATCAACCGTCTCACATCCTCAACCTTCGATCTACCATTATTACACGAATCTCTCATACAACCTTCATGACCAAAGCAAAGATGCCTCTCCAATTCATCCCAAAACGTGGTCTCAACCGTCGTGAAGTCATCGCTCTCCTCGTCATGGTCGGATCCCAACTCATCATCGGCGTCATGATGCGGAGCATCATGATTGTCAATCAAGACGTAACCAGTGTTGGTATTGCCGATGTTCTTCCTACCGTGCAAGCACCATTCGAAGATGCGCATCACGAAACTCAGATGAAGATGAACGGCGGAGGATCTGATGGAAAGAATGGAAAGCACTCAGGTACAAATATCGACTGCGGAATCTTTGGGAAGGATGCCAAGATGCTGGATTTCAAGATGGGTTTAGGTGTTGATGTTTCTGAGTATTTGCTTAGGACCAGATTCGTCATTGGGAATCGCATCACATGTCATCGAAGCTTTATGGCTGAGAAGAAAACTTATTTGGTCAAAGGTCTTTGGGAAGTCATCGAGGGGGTCTCCGAACTGGAAGAGATGGCTTCCGATTCCAAGACAGAATCGGGATCTGCCGACCCAGCAAATACGAGCGATTCTGGCGCGCAACAATTTCTTCGCGATGGTGCTACGCATGCCGGCAAGACAGATTGGGAGGTTGTCAAATTCTCGCAGAATCCTGCGTATCCCGCTGTGGAGAGTAATCAATTCCGCGCCGAGGTTTCGTTCATGCAAGATCGAGTTACGGGATTCCGCAGAGAGGTCGAGGAGAAAATGGAGAAGAATGATGTGGAAGGTGTTCTGAACATGGTGAAGCAGAGTCTCAAGGGACTAGGACCAAATGCACAATTTCCACAAGGCGAGAAGAGCGATGCAGAGTCTGATGCGCAAAGCGCAGAGAAGATAAATAGTGCTCAGAAGAGTAAAGACAAAGTTGATCGCGCACTCGTGGTCTTGCAGGAGATTTTTCGGGAGATAAATGAGGAGATGAAGGATACGGAGCTTTGGTTGAAGGATACAGAGGCGGTATTAGAGGGCGCTGTGAATGAGTTTAAGATGGTTTGGAAACTCTGAGAAGAAGAAGAAGAAGAAGATGATGATGATGTCCTGCTGTTGGGTTTCATATGATATGATGTGGTACCCGCGCAGCGCAGGGCAGCACGTCCAAGGACATTTGATCGATTACTTGCTTGCATACTTACATACACATACGACTAGATTGGGTTACGATTATTTCATTTCATTTTTTCTTCTTCTTCGGATTTCGGTTTCGTCGTGCTCTTTCTACCTTTTTTCTTCTGCGCTTGCGTCGATCGTTCGCTTCTTAGGCTGTTTGACGAGATGTTCGGTAATATAATACAATGCAATACAATGCAATACCACACGACACGACACGACACAATGACGGAGTGGAGGAAAGAAGGAATCAAGAAGACTTTTGTACAATACCCCTCACGAATCATACATGACAAGACGATATAAAACACTGCGAATCTATCCTAATGGAAGATTCGAGGAAAAAAAAAAAAGGAACCAGATACTTTTTGTAGTTGTCTTTGGTACATATTGTTTCCTGTTTCGTACACGAAATAGATAGATAGTTCTTTAGTTTACCAGAAACATCATAAATGATAATTGTATCATATTCTCACTGATCTATATATATGCGTGTATCTGGACATACCCCTTTTCTAACAGTAATCACGACTAGATAATCCCATCAGTCACATCTATCCTCTCTTTACCCAACCTCCCTCGCAAAGAACATAGTTCCCATCCTCCAAATTCCATCTCCCCCCTCCATCCAACCCAATCCAACAAAACGATTAACCCCCTCCCCCGATCATCAAGCTCCCTCCAACTCCAACTCCCTCTTCCCCCCTCCCCCAAATCCCATCCCATCCTCTATCTCCCTTACCCTACCCTACCTCACAGAACACTCCTCCCCCCCACCCGAATGCAAATAATCAAAACTCTGAACCAAGCCCGCGAAATGCGCCAACGCCGCAAGGACCACCATGCAATGCAGGATTTGATGGCTATTCCCATAGATATCGAAACGGCCTGGGAAGTATTTTTCCGGAATCTGTTGTGTATTCATTCGATCGTTAGTTTCTGTTTCTTTTCTTTTCTTCTCTGTTTGTTTGTTTGTCCATTCACTCATTCATCTCTCGTACTTAAAGCGTGAGTTGAACGAACAATCTCAAACCTGATGAGCTAACTCGCTCACCAACTAACTTCTCCATACCCCCTTCTCCAGATTTCGCAAGATTCATCTTCATTATGAAGGTCACGAACCGAGAATAACACACACACACACACACACACACACACACACACACACACAAAAAAAAGAACTCACTCTTAAACTATAAGCCAACGCTCCCAGAAAATTAAGTCCCGCCATGCCCGCGATCCAACCCAAGCTCAATCGTTTATATTGCAACGCAATACCATACAGAACAATCGAATGAACGATGAAGATTACAGCCGAGATACCCAGGGCAGCATACATGAGGGTGCGATAGGGACGGAAAAAGGGAGTGCGGAAGGGTGGGAGTAGTGTGAAGAGGGTTAGGGCGAGAGAGAGGATTGTGATCTGTGGGTTGGGTGGGGTTAGCTCGGGGGGAGGGGAAGGAAGGGAAGAATATGTACGTACCATGGACCAGTAAATTCTCTGCAGTTTAACATCACATGTAAAACCGTGATAAATCGTCGCCACAGTACTTCCCCACATCAAAGCCACGATACCGAGATAATCGAGCTCGATCCAGAAAGATGCGATTTTGTGGCTGTGGTTATTGAGGGCATGGTATCTGCGTGTGTGAGGGAGAGATTAGTGGAAGATTGGAGGAAGAGTTGGGGATGTGATGGATGTGATGTGGTGTGATGTGTGACGTGGTGGACAATATGAAGATATCCGATAATAGAATGGAGGGAAGGGGAGGAACAAGAGAGAGAAGAAGAAGAAGAAGATACAAAAGATGAAAACGATGAAAATCAACCCACGAGAACAAAAACAACAAGAAGAAACATGCAAGGGAAAAAAAAGAAAACCTACAAAAAGCTCAAAGCAAAACACCCCGCCACCCCCGCAAAAAATAACGCAAACACCACTCGATCCGCCGCCGTCGCATCACGATATCGCGGGACCAGCATCTGATACACATAAAGCGGTAGGAGAGCAAAGAGTACCGCCCCTAGGAGATGGGAGTGTATATTTACTGATTGAATCGCGTGTTAGTTTGGGAGAGAAGAGAGGAAGAAAGGAAGGGAGATTACTTGTTTCGTTGTGGAGATGGAATATACTGAGGAGGGAGCGCAGTGAGGATTTGGTTTCGGGTCTAGGGGGGTGGGGATTAGTTTTATGAGAGGAGGGGAATGAGAAGTAAGAGGATACACATACCGATACCCAGTAAGGATAAATTCATTATCTTGTCTCCATTCCGCTTTGAAAAAAGGAAAAAAAGAAAAATCATCAGCACGAGTACTTAAACCACCTCCCCCTATTCCCCCATGAATCTTCGCAAACAAATTCGTACCATCACAATGAATACCCACCACACGAATCCCTTCGAAGAAACCAAGAAGAAAAGAAAAAGAGAAGAAAAACTCACCAACTTCATCCCACCTCAAAATCTTTCCGATTCTCTTCCCCTCCCCCTCTCCAGCTTCCTCCACCCGATTCGCATCTCCAAATCTCCCCACAGCCACATCTCCCCCCTCTGACCCAAGACCCCCAATATCCTCATCTCGAACCAAAACCTCCAACCCGCCCATCGACAAACCCGACGTATTCCTCTGCAACCCCAACCCCGACTCCGCATTATCATTCTTCTCCCCCCTCACATCTCCATCTCCATCCACATCCACATCCCGCACCCCACTCCTCCCAATAACCAACACCTTCTCCGGAACTTTCACCTTATCCCGCTCATCCTCCTCCTCTTCTCTCGTCACAATCAACGTGGTAGTCGAAGAAATCTGTCTTACATGTTGTCTTGGTCTACCCATCTGATTTCCATTCCCACTCCCATTTCCACTCCCATCCGCACCCCCATCCACATCCCCATCCAACGCCCTCTCACTCTCCAAATCCGCCGCGAAAAAAGGATACGCCCCTGCATATCCATAAATCCCCTCATCGTCACCCGACGAGAAATTCGACATAGCGCTTTCCGTACCCAAGACGATATGAGAATGCAAAACAGAGAAAGAAAGGAAAGCGAAGAAAGAAAGAACGTAAAAAGAGACAGAGACAGAGACAGAGAGAAAATTATTCAATCCTTCAACTTGACAAAAAAAGGAGCACCACCTATTTTCAAAAGTTCAATCATCAATTTCCGTTAGTACTTATGTTCCTAGATTTGATTCTTTCGGGGCTCCGTCGGAAAAAGTGACACGAGAGCAAGGGGGTGGGCTCAGATTCAATGATTAGCAAGAGGAGGATGAGAGTGTAGTATATTTGGAGTCTGGACCTCGTCAAGAGATCGAATGTGTGTGTAGATGTTGATATTGCTGAACTAAAAATAAATTTTGTAGAGAAGAGAAGAACAGATAGGTTGGCTCACTAGTTAGCGAGAAAAAAACCCAGGTCAGGACAAAATCAAGTGTGGTCCACGGGTCATTAAGTATAATCATTCCTCTATCTGTTGTAAACTCTCTATCCCTCTATCCCAACAGCCCAAGCCTGCGAGCACCATTTTACTCCGCCAAACCGTATGATGGGCCTCAAAAATAGAAGTTAACCATTCTGTGGTCCTGCGAAGACATGTAAGCAGGCAGATCCTACCAAATTAGAGATTCAAGAAGAAGCAAATTCTCATATTACTTAAGTAAATTGTGCATTTAGCGACAAGATCAAATCTGCATGCTAAGCCCGAGTATCTGATATCGTGCATGAAAAAGGGGGCGAAAGCATGCTAGAATGTATTTGCATGATCGTGATGCTCGCCACGAAGACGATTGTTGGAACTTGCGTAAGGCAAAAGTACGTTATCAAAGACTGATCTGACCAATGATATAAGAAATGAAACTAACTTTTTGAGGCAAGAGTGGGTGCTCGATTAATCTGTCGCCTGTTGGTGTCCCAGACCAGGCGCTTAAAGTGACAATTGCGACGAAACCATCTATACTTCTGTCATCACCTGACTAGATGGCAGCTGTACCTAGTTAAAGATAATCCTTCTTGGTTCGAAGGTCCCAGTGTTTGTGTTGGTCATGCCCCAAGTTCATGTAACGGAATGGTGAATCTCAAATTGGAGATTAATGTCTCCAATCAGCATTTGAAAATTGGGCAAAGTAAATTCTGCTGTCCCTAGATAGAAGAGTCATAAATAAAGCAATAATTATTTCGAAGTGCAGTATCAACATCCCCATACCGGTGATATGTGGTCTCATATAATCGTGATTGAGGGGCTCCGGCTTATCGTCAGCCTATTCAGGTACCAACTGGAGGATCGACAATTGCGCCAGAGAGTGGATCGGCAGTCAAGCCAGTGCCTCTTTCCACTTCTCTTGTAAGTAATGCCATGCCTCTGTCAGCAACGCTGACTATGTTTTGCAATTCCCTCAATGCCCGTTCATTGTTATTGCAAAAGATGCCATCAATGGATTTTTTGTAGTTCGATGTTGAGTTGTAAATCTTTTGATATGCTTCAGTATCGTAAGTACTCGGGTCAACTTCAGCATCGGTTACTTTTCCATGTGGACTCTCCATGTCAGAAGATGTATCGGATGCCAACTCGAGGGGCAGCGTGGCTTTTGTACCCATGACAGCTTCCACAAACCTTTGATCAAAAGATTGATTGTGTCCAGTAGGGTCGTCAAGATCATAATTGGGATTTTCTGAATCAAGGTCTGGACTGTAATCATCATAACCAAGTTTACTAACTCGGAGGACCTTGAGATTGAGACCTTCAATATCTCGGATAGCAGGAGCAACCCATGTACATGCGTCAGGCTTCTGAATATTCTGGTAACCTATCCATAGACTGGTATTCTCTCGATCCGTCGAACCGTTAACTTTCAGACCGATATCATTCAAGTATAATTCTGCCAAAGAATGTCTGGTTTCCTTGATCAAAAGAAGCAGCATCAGAGGGTCTAGATCCATCCGTTTTAATTCCAGACATTTCAACTTGCTCAGGACAAGTCTTTTGCTAGGATAGTATGGGAGGCACCGCATAGTCCACTGTTCGTTTGTCATCCTAGACGCGACCCTTCTATTTCTTATACGTTTGGTAGTTTGCGCCACGTTCCATCCAATGAGGCACAAGGTTTCCAAGTCCTGGGCTTTCCCAATTAACAACCAGAAATTTCGAGCAAAAACTGTTTGTAGTGATGCCCTGCTTTCTTGTCTTTTGAATGATATCACTAAGCTTTTGAGATTTTGAAATACTTTGAAAGCATTCTCGACATCGATGTGCACGTTGCATAGGCTATTAATCGTGACGTCAGTGATGTGATCTAGAACCAATGTATCTATTTTTCGATGTTCCTCTGGTCGATTCGCCGCACATGCTAGAGTGTTGGCGAATAATCTTGTAGATGTCATGAAAGCATTGCTGACAACCTGGAAGGGTAGGTTAATCTTCAGTCGGGATATATCTGGACCACCCTGCATGATTCTGCGAACTAGATCACTGTAATCCTCCTCTGTGAACGTTGTCTCGTTGAGGCAATAAGATCGAAGGGAGTCAATCAAGTCTGCCATTTCAGGAACCGCATCATAGATAGCGTTGAAGGTCTCTTTAAGTTGATCAATTTCGTCTAACACATGTGTTAGCTTTGAGATGCCTCGCTGATGGTTCAAATGATATAGCGCGAACAGTAAGTAGGCTGGCTAATACGCGTATAAAAGGCTGTGATGCAATTGAGAGACGAGGGAAAGGTATTAACGCATACCTGTATCCCTAGTTATCATCATATCAATGTAGACGCAGGATGATAATGAAACTACGTCTCGGAGCGTTTTCAATTGATCTGGATTGTCATCGATATTTTTGAATCGGGCGAATCGCGAGAATTCCAACGAGGTCGTCTTGAAGATTGATGATTTTAAGCCTTGATCAAACGCCTTACATACTAATCGCAAACCCAAAAGTTGGGCTTTATGATCGCGGGACATCTCGATATTCTTCTGAAGAATTGAGTCAAGGATCTCAGGTGGAAGTCGATTCATGATGTCGTTGGATGTTCGTTAGCGTTATACCGAATACGATGGATAGAGTATTGAGATGACGTTTGTTCTAAATTCTGGAAATGATGTTATAATCCAAATCTCAGTAGTTGTGAGGAGGAAAGATTGGGTGTGATGTAGTCGTATTTTGACCGGCAAATGGATAATTGTAGGTGGCAGAGTAACAGTTGTAGATGGAGTTGGAGTCGATGGTGTGGTGTGGTGTTCTTGCAGTGGTTTCGTAGTCTGATTGGAAGCTCGACAACTAAATAATTTTGTGGGGAGAGGCGAACAATCACAGCCGTGCATGCAAGGCTGACGGATTAATAAATGATGATTCTGCTAGGAGTTCGAGCCCACCTACCTAGTAATACTATATTAGCTAATACGTAGTTCGTTCGTCCTATGAATGGATTCCAACCAACTCACCCGTGGGCACTCTTTTCCCAATACTCTCGCACTTAACATATCCGTGACATTTATATATATCCAGTGATATCAAGGAACCAGTACCCGATTTTCACGGGGAGTTAAGACTAGGCACTATCTACGTGTCTTCGTCTGTTGATCTCGAGCTCGTGAAATTCGATAGAAGATAGCCATACCACTCGAACCATCAGCGGAGAATATTTGACCAATAGTGAGCTTAACCGCCAGCCACATCTGAAAGCCAAGACGGCTGTTCTGATAAGGCTGTGTGTATTCTGTGTGTGCTTTATGTGTATTCTGTGTGTGCTCTATGTCTATTCTGTGCGGGCTCTATGTGTCCTCGATGTGTACTCTGCGGGTATATTGTGTGCGAGAACCACGAAGAACGTGTATCCTATACCTCTACCACTTTGAGCACTACATCAAACGAGGAAGGTAGACCATTTGCTGTCGACGGATAAGTTCTCGGGAGACGGAACTCTCCAATTCCGGTATATTTCTACATGGTTACATTTCAACACTGTCCCATTCGCTGCTTGTGTTCTTTTTACCTGTTTCGAAATAGCAGGATATGCATCTTGAGCAATCTCAGGAAAAAGACAACGAATGATTGCATGAAGGAGACCAAGCAGTTATATCCACGTTCCTTTTCCGATACGCATTGCAGTTTTTGACATGCAGACAGGAAGTTAGGCACTGCACAGGCACAATCTGGTGGTGGCTTCTAAAGCATACGAGGTAAGACATGCAAGTTTTGGGATACCTCGAGCTTATATACGGAGCACTCTTACTACTCTTACGACAACATGGTATGCAAGAGCTCCTTTTTGAAAAAGGCTTAGCAGGCTCAGCAGGTTGGAAGAAGGACAGTACTTTGTAGATGATGTATTTTCATTCCACAATTCACGACTCCACAGCCCCTTATTCTTGAATTTTGAGTGAGACCTCGGAAAATTATATTATTTCACTGATTGGCAATTTCCAAAAAAAAAAATACCATTGCAAAAACCCGAGAGATGCTAAGAAGCATTGCTTAATTATATCAGGATACATCTATTTCCACAATATCATCATTTCTTCAACATCTTCCGATATCTTGGCATCAAATCTCGGATATGAGACTTCCCCTGCTGAGATCTACGAAACAGTGTTGCATCCAACCAGCATAGATGTCTCCACCAGGCCACATAGCTACCCACATGCTATCTCAACAAGCGCGGAACATTCGTAATGATCTCTGTCGGTTATGACAACATTCAAGGATTTTAAGGATTTTCGAAATTCGAATCTCGGTGAGATTTCTGTTCGGTTATAACTTGTAAGTGATCAATCCGACAGACCCGAAGAGGGACAACATGTACCCACAAAAGGAACGATTATGCGAAGGAAAGCATTCAAAGCATCCTAACGTATCCTTCGTAAAGGTTTCAAGCTGGAAATTTCTCAGAAACACGAGCGGAAAGCAAAGACGTTTTATGGGCGATAAAGGCATTGCGAAGAGGGGAACCGACAGACCCATGCTCTTTCTCATACCCAAGGGATGTTTAATAAGGGGGCAAATAGAAGGCTTGGGAGAGCACAACTTATTCTCGCGTTGACTAGGGATTTCGTTGCACGCTGTGCTCTTGCACAATTATCGCCCACTTTCTATTTGACTGGTCTGCATTGCCTGCATAGAACACATGCAACATGTCAGAATCTGAGAGGGAACAAGGTAGTGAAGGGAAAGTAATACGTACGGCATGTGCAGCTATAAATAGAACATTGTTGGTTAATTGGATGCTTGGTATCAATCCATTGCGAGGCCTTGATAAGGGGAGGGGAGGGGGCTGATGAATGAGAAGAAGGCTGTGCCGGTACAGGCAGTCTTGTGGATGCATGGATATATGCACACATACATATATATAATCTATCGTACAGGATGTCCAATGAAGTGGTGAAGGGACTTGTGGCGGAGATGGGTGTGTAATAGCATTGAGGACAGGTACTCTGTCGTTAGTATATTGTGTGTATATCAGGTATTCAAACATACCTCCACGGCCAGTCGATCCCTCCTCTACTCTATCAGACCCTTTCTCTCCCTCAATACCAAATGGCGCGCGTGCTTGGACTTCTTCTGAGTCTAAAGTGCCGGCCGGTATGAATGGAGGACTTTCTTTAGTCTCTTTGATGCATGCACGTTCGTTCGTTTGGACCCTGGATATTGGATGTTGGGTGTTGGAAGCCGCCGATTTCTTGGTCGGGAACACATCCTTTCCCTATGTCCTTGCTGCTCCTCGGATGTTGACGATCACTTGTTGGATGTAGATACATGTGTGTCTACACGTATGTATACATGCTACTGTACTATGCGTGGTAGGTACCATATCGATGCTGACTGATTTCGGATTGAGTTGCGTTGTATTGAGTGTGTTCTCTTGTATGGTGTTGCATCGTCCGCATCCCTATCTTTTTGTGCATTCCCATGCATCGATTGGGAATGCCATTGATCCCTTCCCCTGCCCCGACAGACAGGATAGAAGAGTCTAGATATTGCCATCATCTCCCTCCTCATCAGTAGATATCAAAGCAGAAAGACCAAAGACACATGTCCAATAGAACGATCCTTTTTCCCTTTCTATCAATTAATCCTAGATCCAGCCTCATTGAGTTAAACGCAGGGTCAACGACTAACCTGACGCTCGCTCACTCAATCGTCACCCATCCCGTCACCCATCCATCACTCATCGCTATCAAAATCCACGTTTTTAATTGATTGAACCATGTTGATTTTATCGTGATTTGGTCTTTTAATTTCTAAATTTCTTTTTCTTTTTTCTGCTCCTCCTCCCCCTCCTCCTCCTCTCCTCACTTTCTTCTTTCTGTCTCGTGCATCTTGATCTCATCATCACCACCGTCGTCGTCGTACATCCTCTGCCTCTCTCCTCTTTTTCTGCTCCATCAAAAATATTCTCTTAACGGAAACCGCGACATAAATTCGACATTCGTTTGTGCATACACCCATACACCCATACATATTACATATTACATATTTACTTCCATCCATACGATACGTCCATACAACGTCCGACATCCTCTACCATTCCACTTTCTCCCAGCAGATACGACATTTTTATATCGTGCTTAATTAACTTGCGACAATCCCGGAAGTGCCTATCTTACCACTACCACTACCACTACCACTACCACCACCACCACCACTACCACCACCACCACCACTACCACCACCCACCACTTTCATATTCACATTCGCTTTCACGTCAACTCCGCGGATTTTCAAAAAGAAACACCACCCCATCCCATTCGATACCTATTACTTCTTGGGACATTCGCCTCGATTCGTTTCAATCCAGTTCAACCTCCATCCAATTGCTTCCTTTTCTCTAATTCTGAGTTCCTACCAGAAAGAAGAGGGCAAAAAGTATCCACAATCGTTTAAATCCGAGAAATTGTGAAACGGAAGATTCGGGCTTCATCCTCCAACAACCTTCCTTAACCTACCACCCTAGCTTTTGGAAAACATATCCGTTTCCAGAAGGGATTCAATCTTGCATATTTGCTCAGCCTCATCAAATCAGTCAACATCTCTGCAGGTCAGAGAACGCGCGACTAATCTGTCACTCGTTTGTGTGTGTGTTCGTTTGTTTGAATCCTCATTTGTAGAAAAAAAAAAAAAAAGAATGGCAATGTTCATCTAAATTCTGCTACATTTCTCTGCTCTACGCAGTCTGTTGCGGCCATGCATGGTTCTACCTTGACAATGCCTCCGGTCTTCGAATCGAAGACCACTTTCCCTCGTTCTCACTCTTCTTCCAATATTCCCGATTTAGTTAATGTTGAGTACAAGAGGTCTTCCGTTCACAGCGATACCGAGCTTCCACGATCTGCGAGTTTTAGCACCCTCCCAACTATTGAAGATGCGAGTACCGACTATAATGAAGGGGAATTACATAGACTGAACTCTGCCGCAAGCACCCCATCTTTTCCATTCCCACAAACAGAAGCACCTTCACCAAAATCAAATTCCATCCAAGAAGGAAAATCGACCAATCGACTCAGGAAGGAAGACAAGTCAAAGAATGAGAGAGTTGGGAGGAGGCAATCATTGGTGGCACGCCCAAAGTCTTGGATTCAAAAGGTGAAGGGATCCCCCGAGAGAAACCCCGCTCCTGAATATCCCAATCCGACGCCAGATGAAGTACCCCCAGTGCCGCAGATTTCCAAGGCTTCCAGAGACAAGACGAAATCTGTATCTGAATCTTTTGCTACGTTTGCACGAAAGTCTTGGATTTCGTCATCATCAAGATCGCCATCCCCAAGTAATCGAAAGGCGGGAAAACAAATTGAGGACGATGGGAGACATGAAGGGCCATCAAAAACGGCGACCCCGATCCTTGCCCCTCCGGCAGTCGTCCCCGCGAAATTCGACCACACAGTTGAGGATACCGATAGTCTGTCAAAACCACCTCCTGTAAAGAGGAATTCAACTCTTCGAAAGATCAGGCAAAGGCCGACTAGCATACTGGGCATCGGGAGCTTCGGTTCCGTCAATTCATCCACTAGCAGTCTGCCAGGTAGCTCAATAGACAACAGATCTACTCCGAGGACTTCAATTGACAAAGTGCCTCCGCTACCCAAAAATTTCTCCACGGAAAAGCTGCTTAGTGTGGAGACACCACGAAAACGAGATGAACTTTGGCAGGCTTTCCGAGGGCTAGAAAACGATTACTCCAAATTTCAATCTAAATCACTTTCGTTAAAAACCAACGTCGTTCGCTCTACATTATTACCATTCCTTCGAAATAATATCAACCACCCATCCAATAGATGTCTTCGCCCGGAAGATATTGATAGAAGAATAAACATCTTTAATAAATGGTGGCTTGGGCTTCTAGAAGTACTAGATGGGCGTGCAAATCAAATAGTATCTGGTGTAGATCGCCCTGTACTGCTTGAAGCCATCGTGATGATCATGACACGGCCAGAATGGAGACTCGGACCATCGCAATTCTCGCCCCTATCCGAAAGATCTCCTAACCGATCACCTGAGCGCACTGAGCGCATGTCTATACGTGGGAGAAAATCTTCCAGCTCCTTGAACTCATCAGGGTCACAATTTTTAGCCGAGTCCGTCTATCACAATGTCAGGAATTTGTTTATTCAAAACTTAACATCTCAGATGCACTTTGTGGTTGCTAAAATGTCACTGAGACATGCTCCTGCAAGTTTGGTCACATTTTGTGGAAAGGCTACTGCTTATGCTTTCTTTTTTGTGCCTGGCATTGCAGAAATATTGGTCCGCATATGGAAGATACCGGCTGATACTTTAAAACGTGTCGCCGAGGAGTTGGGTTTACCAAAACGACCCAATAAAGCAGAAACTGAAGAAGTTACTGCTACATTTCCGCCAAATGTTCGAGTGCTGGGTTGGACGTCAGTAATGACAATGTCTAACCAGCTCCGGAAAAATCCTACATTGTCAATTCTCGTTTCCAAGATACCATGGTACGGTCCGTGGGTTGCTAGATGGTGCGGACGAGATAGTGATCTTTTTTATGTCTTTTCGAAACATTATCATATCTTGGCCGAGCAATTTATGCCTTCAGATCTTCCGTTTGCAAGCAAAGCACGCGCGCCAGGATTTGTTTTGGTGCAAGCACAGATTCTGACTGCTCTAGATGCTACAATTCATCGTCAACCAGCAGTTGAAGCACTTCCAATTACCTTTGACGACGTACTTGCAGGTGCCGATGCATCCGCTGCTGCTTTACCTCTCCCCTCTACCAACTCAGCCAGGCTAATGGCCGAAAATCGCTTAATTATGTTACTTCGAGACTTCCTTTCTGAAAGACCTGCCGACTTCGAACCTGCTCGAATGACTTTCGCCCAGGCTTTTAGCAAAATGATGCAAGCTGCAGCACAAAGGACGTCTTTGTATGACCATAATGCATGTTTCGTTCTGTGCGACTTTATGGATGAAGCACTTTCACTATTTGTTCGATTTCATCATGCTCATGAATTTGAAGATGATTTCATCGAATGGCACTTTTGGCTGGATGTTTGCAGGAAGATTCTAGAGAGCCAGAACAGCATGTCTGAAATTCGTCTCTTCGCATTCCTCTATTCTGCCTGGAATCTCGTCACAAACAATGAGACTCGTAAGGAGATTCTGTGTTTGGAGTGGTTGCTTACCGAGGAGACATTTGACAAATTCTTCAATCATTGGTGTCCCATGGTCCGAGCATATTACATGCGCTTGTTATGTTGGAGATTGTGCCGCGAGGATGGGGAAGCTACCGATCTTGATACGTGAGTCATATTCTATTCACCTTTCGTGAGGCACATTGACTAATGAAACCACAGAAAAATCTTTGGTATTGTTTCCTCGCGGATCAAGGGCACCTGGGCAAATTACCTTTTCCTCAAACAAACTGCTGAGACTTCCGACCTTCTTCCTCCATCTACGACACCTTGCTTTCCAGCACCTGGCCGACGACTTCTTATCATCCGTAATGATACACAACTGCCTGCGCCAAATCTTTTTCTAGGGTTTGATGGCTTAATGACAACTAATAACGCTTCAAATCTACCTCGAAAACCGTCTAATGCATACAAAAGACAGTCACTTCTAGGAGATCTGACACAACTAGAAAACAAAGAAAACGAAAACGAGCCTCCCAAACCTGCTAGCGAAACGCCCACTACTCCAAGCAAGAGGAGATGGACGTTTATGGGGAAAATTATCCCATCTCTATCGTCTTCATCTGAAGCAGCTGCTTCTCCTTCCACATCCGTCAAACCAGCAACGGAAAAGAAAGCACTGGAGGAAGCAAGAAAAGCTACATCTGTGGCAAGAACCAGACCAGCCCTTCGTTCCAAAAACTCAAGTGACAGCGAAACCCCTCCAGCTACCGCATCTCATCGTGCCTATAGCTTTAAATTTTCCTTGGAATGGGCTCAAAATTTCGAAAAAGCGCATTCAATCCTTCAAAATGGTGCAGCTGGTTCTAATATTTCAAATGAAAGAAAACTTATGCCGCCTCGTCTTCCTGCCCCAGCTCATGCATGGCTTGGTGCTCGAGTTCCAGGAATGAGTAAGGAAGTAGCACCTCAGGATCCAAAACTTGCGGGAAGAGATAGATTTGCAAGATCGAAATACGCGGGTAGGGCGTTGGCGGAATGGATGCTGATTGTTGGGGAGTGCAATAATTTTGTTGAGAGGAGAAGATCGGAGGGAGTACCAGCCCTGAAATGGGTGGAGGTTCCTACTTTAGGTGTAGAGGGGTTTAGGAAATTCACTGCATAAGAAATGATGCAGTGATGATGAAGCGCGATATGTCTAACTTTGACTAGAATGGACGGATCAGAAGATCATGAGAGGGGTATTATTTTGTACAGGGGATGAAAGTAGTGGAATTGGATATAGCTGCACTGTTGATCCGAAAGGAGTGAAGTGGTAATTATTGAGTGGGATGAAAAAGTATGAGACGGTTGGATAATGAGTACTGTCGTAGATACTCCACTGCATTTTTTGGTTCGAGCAATAGGAACTTTTGATTGATTGATTGGACATGGATTGGAGGATTGGAATGGATACACTCCTTCTTAGCGTATATGAAATACATATTAGATACCTGCATAGCAAATGGTGTTGGGCATTTTCTTCTTCTTGCCTTTTACGGCTCTTGGGTGGTGTGGTTGCATTGCATTGCGTTTCTTTTCTTTATCCATATTTCATAGGAGACTGTTTTCTTTCTTTCTTTTTTTTTTTTTTTTTTTAGCTAGCTCGTTTGCATATATGTGTGTGTTTGGTTTCTTTTGTTGGATATGGTATGATGCGGGAATAGAAGTGGAAGAGAGACTGAGAGATGGGAGGGTATTGGAAGGATGATTATAGATGGGGATGGGGATGGGGATTGTGGAACAAGGTTGTTTGAGGAAAGAAAATGAGGAAGGGATGGTGAAAATGAGTGATGGAAGAGAAGGATGGAAAAGAGGGTTATTTAAGATGGATAGGGAGGGGATTGGTGATGGGGTATATGGTATTAAGTATCATAGATTCGGATAGGATACGATAGGATAGGATAGTTGGAGTGCAATATATGGGATAGCATGGCATGGGATAGGTGCATGGATGCATACATGTATGCATGTATATATGGGATAGGTGGATTTTTGAGAATCGAATGAATGGACTTGAGTCTGCTAATTGCTTTTTTGGTAGTTGATTTTCACTCTTTGTGATTTTTTTTTCGTGGGTATCGTGTGTGTGTGTATTGAAAGTGTGATATTATTTACATGAATGAAACCATATATGTGTGCGTATGTATTCATGCTATAGTTATGTAAAATTCAAGAAATACAATCATTGAGAGTGATAAATAGTTTTTGAAGAAAGAAATCAGAAGGGAAAAAAAGGATATGTGGCTATGTGGACATATTAGTACGGTAGCATGTTATGTTATCTTATTGTCTATATGCTGTTGGTGTGTAGTGAGTGTATGGTGGAATGAACAAGTAAATGAATAGTTAAATCTGGAGAGGAAGAGAGAGAGAGAGAGAGAGAGAGAGAGAGTAACTATCTTTCATGAAAGAGAAGAAGAAGAAGAAGAAAATTCATGATCAGTTTACCTGCTCCGCAGCCGCTTGTTCAAGATGTAGACGGAGAAGAAGGAGATGAAATACATTAGATATCGCGTGGCAAGATTGGATGATGGTTGGTAGGTCATAAACGAAGCTCAATTTCAATTTCAATTTCAATATCAATATCAATATCAATTTCAATATCAATATCAATTTCAATATCAATATCAATATCAATTTCAATATCAATTTCTCCATCTCAAGTTGATATTGATATTGATATTGATATTCATATTGATAACTCTAAAATGCTAATTCACTAATGAAATATAAAATAGTAGATCATGACTACTCTGCGCTGCTCTGCTCTGCTGTGTCTGTATCTGTATCTGTATCCGTATCCGTATCCGTATCCGATTTCCAATTTAATTGATTCTTCATCTTCACAATTCAAACGGGCGTGGTGTTTTGAGAACTCTATATTCGGATTCCTGAAATTTCTTGTCCCGATGTGCGATCTGTTTGGGGGTTTATTCCATTCCATCAAGTAGATGAATACGCAGCTCTCCTACCCTATTACCCTCACCTCTCCAAACGAATTTTCCTCCCCTTCCTCTTTCCTTCGCCTCCACTCCACGTTCTCCATATCCAATTTTCTGCCTCCCCGTCTTTCCCCTCCCCATCCCGTTCATCCTCTCCCAACAACACACGATCAATAATCACATCTTCCCTCAACAACGGATCAACCTCCTTTCCCTTCCCCTGGCTCCCTACCGCCATAAAAATCCTCTTCTCCCAATCCTCCATATCCATATTCTTCCGTCCGTTGCGCGCGCGTCTCTCGGTCTTCTCTGCCAATTCCGCATACGCTTTAGGGGTTCCTTGTAAATGGAGTTTGTGCGCATATCGTCTATCTCTAATTTTTTGCAGGTCGGATATTCTTTTTGCTTCTTCGCTATCTTCATCATCTTCTTTGTGGTGATGTTCTCTCCCGTCTTGTCCCAATCCGATCTCTTTCAAGCTGGGGAACTCCTTCAGGCTGATTTTCGAATGGCTGTATCTGGGTTTCGTTTTGAGGATCGGGAATTTGGTGCCGGTTTTGGGGTCTACGGCATTGAGCATTTTGTTGAAGGGTGGGGGGAGAGGTTTGTTGTTATCTTTTTCGGGGTATGCTTTGATGAAGTCTGGACGGCCGGGAGGTTCGAGGAAGTTTTCTGGGAGAGGCCCGAGCTGCCGACGATTTTTGGTTTTCAGTTTGGGTTTTGGAGGAATGTCGGAGTTGGGAATGAGAGGAGCGGAAGCTTGGCCCCGCCAACCAGGAACTTGGTCTTCGGGAACGGATTTGAGGATGGAGGGGTTGTAGAGGGGAAGAACGGGTCGCCAGGGACTAGAGGGGGAGAAGATATCGTATTCGCGTTTTGCGTTTGTGGGGGGTGGGGAGACGGAGTGTTGTTTCCAACCCGGAACTTGATCGGGGGCAACTTCTTTGAGGATTTCTGGGGAGGTAAGTGGAAGGAGAGGTATCCAGGGACTGTCGGGGGTGTTGATATCGTATTCGCGTTTCGTTCTATCAGATCTTGGAACAATATCTTGCTGTTTCCAGCCCGGAACTTGATCAGGAGCAACTTCTTTGAGAATTTCTGGAGAAGTCAAGGGGAGGAGAGGAAACCAGGGACTATCTGGTGCATTTATATCATACTCACGAGACTTGAGCTTTTTGTCTTTAGCTATGGTGTGTTGATCCCATCCTGGAACTTGGCCAGGAAGAACTTCCTTGAGGATCTCTGGAGAGGTTAGGGGAAGCAGAGAAAGCCATGGACTATCTGGTGCGCTGATATCATACTCGCGCTTAACTTTTTGAGAGGGGGGCGTTGCTGTAGAGATGGGTTGAAGAGTAGTAGTTGGTTCCACATAACCTGGAACTGCGCCAGAAGGTACTTGTGTCCAGAATCCAGGCTCCTCAAGTGTTAGAGATGCCCAAGGATTAGGTTTGGCTGTGGTTGAAGCTCTACTTGGGTAAGCAAAGGTACCCGATGGTAGAATGTAATTTCCTGTGCCAGTAGGGCCGGCAATAGGAGGAATAGTTGGAGGGTCAGGAGGCAAGCCGAACGATTGAGTGAGAGTAGATAGTTCACTTGGGTAGGCAAAAGTACCAGGTGGTAAAATGTAACTGTCGGTACCAGTAGGACCCACGATAGGAGGAATTGTTGGAGGGTCGGGAGGTAAACCAAATGACTTGGTGGTGGTTGATGATTCGATAATTGGTAAAAGAGAGATAGTTGGTATCTTGCTCGTTGTAGAGAGTCCAGGAACTGACGAAATACTAGAAGTGAAACGAGTTGAGCTAGAAGACGTCGATTTAGAAATTGACGAAGATTTTTGACTGCTCGTTTGCGTCGTCAAACTCAAGAGTTTAGATGAATATGTAGTCCCTGACTGTGAGGCTGAGATAGATGACTTAACAGAAGACTTCAATGAAGAAGTGAATGTCGTTTTCGCAGATGTCGTCGACGTAGGATTCATCTTTTTCAACTCATATATCTGCATATGAAGTACTCCGCCCACAATACCCCCACAATATTTGCCATAATTAGACGGGCAGGTCGATTGACAAAATGAAGCGGTTTTAACGGAGAGTATTGAGATATAATTGGAACACCAGCAAGATCCAGGCTCTATACCGGCATAGCGGTATGGTATTCCATTTTGCCCCGAGATAGAACATGCATTCACACAACTCTGAATCGTGTCCGCGGCAGGCCCAGTCAAACTGAGCAGCGGAGAGCCCAGAGGTTTTCCCCGAGTACCATCTTCAAAGCATCCGAAATTATCATATGTACCAACGTTGGTTGTTACTGATAACACACTTCCCGTATTAAAAAGGCCTCCATCGCGAGGTAATGTTTCTCCACGCTTGACAGGCTCATCAGCCAAGCCGAGATGTGGCAATTCAGGCAGTGGGACTTCTTTCTCAAATCGACGAAACACCTCATAACAAGATTTGAATAACTGGTTGTCAGATGGGTCGGTGCCCAAACACGGTGATGCAAATGAAGGAACATGGATATTGTTGGAGACTAGAAATTGTATGCAAAAGTCTTTGGCATTGTTGGGCTCTGATGAGAGTGCATTTAGACAAACATTGATGGCACTGAATGATTGAGACGAAGTGACTGAAATAATGCCTAGAGAAGCTATGAACCGATTTGATAGAATCATAATGTTGGATATTGAAGACCTGCTACTGATTCTACATGACAGCAATAGATGTATGATATCTATGAGGGCAACCTGATTATAACCAAGACGCATATCTTGGGGCTTAGCGCTGTGAAGAGTTGGAATGCTTAAGTAGAAATGCAGTTCACATCTGTAAAGAATGTTTCATATCGCGGCACTTCCGCTATGAGTTACTCGAATCTATCCCTAGAACAAAATTCCACAAAACATTACTCTCTATAATGTTAATGAGAAATCAACCTACCCAGAATCTTGTGTTACAGCCAAAGATCATCCACTTGGACCTCGTTATGAGTTTCTAATTCCACAACATCACTTGATTGAGTTAAATAACACAACCATAGTTGGCGTTGAAGTGACGTGGCGACATGGCCGTCCATGTGCTGATTCCTGAAGAATGTTGATTTAGAGACACGCGCTCATCACCATACTTTCGGAATGTATCCATTCACTCGGTTTATATTTGACTGTAAGCCGAGTTAAAGATATTAGAGCTGATATGAGGTTACTCCATACTGCACCATGCTTCTACGGTAGACAAGAAACGGTTTAGCCGTTAAGGCGCGATAGACTCTTGACGCGTATCCACGTAGTCACGTGCAGGCCATGAATGACGCTAAGATATGACTAGCTCGATTCAAGCTATCGCGATTTTGATTTCAATTGTTCTTGTCGTTTGGTGTTGTGAAATGAATCTCATCGATAATGAATTTCAACGATAGCACCATTGGATTTGTACATGTTTTCACCACCAGACTTTAAAAAAGGCCATTGTAAACTTGCTTAAAGTTGACAGCCCACCAATAGACGAAGCAAGATTTTACGTCTACGACAGCTTCGCGATCGTTAATCAAATTCTATCACACCTCTCCATTCCTATGACCGCCGCAGGTCCACATCCTACTGCAGAATTTGAATTTCCGGATGACCATTCAAATCACACTCGACCTCCATCTTCTTGCGCCTCAACTATAACTGAAAAGTACATACCACCGGCGGTCCCTTCGCCTCCGCGATTGTCAAATCATCACCCACCTCCCGAACAACCTTTCCATCAAACAAAACACGCATTGATAACAGAAATGCCGACTAAAGTTCCCGATCAATGGCTCTTCACAGAGGCAGAGCTTAAAGCCACTCCATCCATCCTCGAAGGTCTCTCGCCCGAGGAAGAGCGTATTCGCAGAGCAAAAGGCGTTTCTTTCATGTCATCAATCGGAAATATGCTACATATCCCTATGACCACTGTGAGCGTCGCAAGTCTTTACTTTCACCGTTTCTATATGCGCAGAAGCATGGTTTTAGACAAAAAGGGTTGCACCGGGATTCATCACTATGTAAGTATCTTCTTCATTATCTAATTCTTAGGGTTTCAGTGAATCATCACCCTTTATATCACATTTCCGACGCAGACTTCACCTACTTGAATCGAAATGGCAAAGCCATATGCTAAGTTTTTGGTTGTTTGAGTTTTGCTTGTCTAGCTCTGTTTTACGTTCTCCGGCGCAATCAATACTGACTAATTTTATCAGGAAATTGCAGCGACAGCTTTATTCCTCGCGACAAAGACCGAAGAGACTATACGAGGAACCAAACAATTTATTTTCTCCTGTATCAAGATAGCTCAGAAGAATCCGAAGCTCGAAGTTGATGCCAGCTCGAAAGAATATTGGCGATGGCGTGATAGCATTCTAATGTATGAGGAGCTTATGTTGGAGCTATTATGTTTCGACCTCTCTGCGACATCTCCTTTAAAATACCTTGTGGGTTTCTTTGAAGAATTTACAAAGGTTGGTGTTGAGTCTGCGATAATCAAAGAACTCAGGAATTATACATGGGCATTGATCTGCGACACACACCATTCAACTTTAGGTCTTTTAACAAGCCCTCGGATTATTGCAATCACAACTCTTCTATTCGCTGCGACTGCTAAAAAATGCGAAATTCCCCAGATAGATGGTAAAGATTGGTGGGAGCATTTTGAGGGCACTGAGCCTCAAATCGTTGAAGCTGGACTAATATTGCATAAATTCCTAAGCAACAGTCCTTTTCAGATTACGGACCAAGATCAACCCGGAAACGCGGCTGCTAAATATCTTCATGCTTCAAGTGGGAAAGAAGATCGAAATGGTGCTGATAATGCTGTAAAGTCTGAGCATACTCCAAATAAAAATGGCAACGGTCATGTCCATGGGAATGGAACAGATGTTTCGGAGCAAAATTCCCAGTCAGACCCTGAACCTCGTGATAGCCAGCCCAAAGAAAAGCTTGAAAACAGTCAGCCAGATAGCAAGTCACACACCTCAATGAATGATGAGTCTCGACCTTCGCCTACCTCTGGGACAGATGATGCCCCTTTAAAAGCAGCCGCCAATGATCTTTCGAGCCATAAACAGACCACATCTGCAAATGATGTTTCGTCAAATATCGATCCTGACATGATAGTCAGCCCAAAACGCAAGGCAGATGAACAAATAGAAGAAGTGCCGTTAGCAAAGCGAGCAAGAAGAGAAAATACTAGCTCTGAAACTCTTGCAGCTTTGAACGAGACCACACTACCGGACGAGAGTCAAGATACTGTACAAAATGACAAAGATGATGCACCCAAAGACAACGAACTTGACTCCGAGCTTGAATCCAAAGCCACTGTTGTGGCAACTGAGACCGACGTCGGTACAGAAGAGCAGCAAGAAGAAGGAGAGGTAGAGCAATAACAATTATAATCACGCTACTCGGCTCGACCATGGTGTTTTTGGGTCATTTCATGTACTATTGGACTAGGGAAAGATATGGAGTTCATGGGATATACAATTTTTATCGAGAGAAAAGTCTCTCGTGGAGTTTGGTTCAGACATGTGACGGGGGCAAATATGAGGTGTACAAATATTGGGCGGGTGGAGGAACATTACGCGAACAATATGAAAACACGAAGAGCGAAGCCTGTCAGGAAATATTTCTTGCTAGTGCGTTAATCATATGGCTCTGTACATTGAGTTATCATATAGACATACTACATTATTGAAATTATTGAAAGGCTCTGTCCATATTCGTAGTACCCCTCAATGTTCCAGTTCAAATTCGACAATCAAATCCCCCTTCGAATTCAAATCGTGTCTTAATCCCCCTTGTCCAAGTGACACTTTGATAATCGGCTCCTAATTAAGCGAACGCCTCCTCTCCGTAGACACTCTGATACTCCGCAGCCACACGATTCATGGTGTGATCATCGGGTACCACATCAAATCCGTTCATATTAAGCGTCCGAATATACTCTCTGTCCAGTGGACCTTTTGCGTCTTTCAAATACTTCAACATGGCCACTGCGTCGCTCATATCAAACTGCGCCTTTCGATCCCTGCCACCGACGTAGATTCTTCTTAATTTCCTCTCCAATGCCCATTCAATTGGGGCTGCATACACCATTATATTTTCCCCTCTAAAAAGAACCAAGTCTTCTTTCTTTGCCTGTTCAAAGAGCCGCTTATCAGTTGCCTCGGTTGTGAATAAACCCATCTCTTCATTCATCCAATCCTCATTAAAGTCACATTTTTCTGCCACTGTCAATACTGCTTTCTTCAGGGGAACCTGTATGTCAGGGTCTGTAGCCCACTCAGGGTCAATAATGTAGTCGAGATCGCCTGTGGATTCGCGGTTCTTGAGATGACAAACCGCGAGGAAACCTCCGGCAGTGATTATCTCAATCGGGGCAAATCCTACAAGGAACGGGTCGTGGCCCATCTCCTTGTCGAGCTCTTGTAACCCTGCTATAGATTAGCACAAGGACACTGTGTTTGAAGATATGTTCTCATGACTGACCTTGATTGAAGTCGTCGGCGTTTAAATACCTCTTCTTGCTAGACATATCTTTGTCAAATGGGGGAATAAATGTAATGAATGACTATCGAAATAACGTGAGTTGTTAATGGGGCTGAAATAGCTGGTACTATCGACGCATCACTCTAGGCGTTATCCCGAATTGCAAAGGATTCGTCTTAGTCAAATAAGTACCAGAAAATCTGATAATTAATGTGAATTCATGCTCATTCATCAATCGCAATTGTGTGGTGACAGTGAAAAATAGGCTAGATTATCCACAGGGGCTGTAAGCAAGGTATGCAAGTAGTCCTCGTCTAAGAAAATGAGTGAGTGAAGGTTACACGGAAGATTTCTGCCCGTATCACGTGTATTTATGATATGGATCATATCATGAAGAAGGGGCCCCAATCGGGAACAGAAGGGAACGCTTAGCTTCGCTTGGCCCCTTCACTGGCTCTAAACTATCATATACTAGATTGGCTAGTGTTGATTGAGCTTTGAGCACTTCATATAATTTCGATTTCTGTCTAGTTTTCGATTGGCCCTTTCAGTGCTATTCGAAGTAGTTCGTTCCTTGGTTTTGACATGGTATTTGAGTGTGTGCATTAGTTTCGTCGGATGCCCTTGTGAAATTTAATCATCTTGTTGATTATATGATGTATTGCGTCGATCCCCAGGTCATTAGTGCATTGCTCACACTGTATAGAACCAACCAACGTTCGTGATGATATTCCGTTTTGCAAAGTTTTCGTCGCCCCCACGTTCTTCGAGAACCAATTTTCCACTCTCAGTCACCATATCAGAAGGTAAATCTTCCAGCATGTCTGGTTCAATGGGGGGGACAGAACGCGTCCAATCGGGTCCGACAACAGGAGTATACGGGGGGTAGGGATCACCTTCGTTCTTCCGTCGAATGTTTTTTCCATTTCGACGCATTCCAAGAGCCAGCCTCCAATTAAAAGCAATTACTAACTCTTCCACTATGCATGCAACAATTGCATAGCGGATCGGATCTGGATCTTTGGGGTCTGGGATTGAACTCAGAGACCATTTCTTTGTCCACTGACGCCAAAAGTATTCCGTCTCGCTACCCAACGGACTATAGTCCCCCATCATCAAGATCTCATACATGCGGTAAACACAGCGGAGTGGAGTGTCGCGAGCTTTCCAGACTTGGACATTGCGGAGAGTCGTATGGTGTTTGTTGCGAATTTCGTATAATTTCTCGTTGTGGGCGATGGCTGAAGGGGCAACAGGGTCAGGTAGTGGAAGGCTCCACGATGGAAATGGTATGAAAAGACGAACAAGGGCTAAGTATGGATGCGGATAGATATGTCGAAGACGAATGATGCTTCCACGAAGGTGAAAGCGAGTACTGAACAATTCACCGAGCCATTTTTTGATATTATACTTTTTTCGCATCCACCAAGTTATCTTGAAACGAGGTTGACGGCGCCGCGGTGGATCCATGATAAAGTACTGCTGATGGTTGTGAAGTTTACTGAAAGCTCCGCGCAGTTGTGGAAGTTGCAGGAGTTGGGAATTAATGCTAGCTCCCATGCCTTGATATTCAGGCACCATGCCAAAACCTCGTGACTTACCTATATTCGGCATCCCACCCAGTGATGATGGGATGGGTATCAGGAAAGGAGTAGGAATAGAAATTACTCAGGGCTATCCAGTAGCTCTTTCTGCTTCTGTCAGTTATGCTCTTCCTGAAATCAGAATATCTAATTGAAAAAGAAGTTCTGAATCTGAATTTGAATTAACATTCTGATATGGACACATTATTAATCTTCAAGTTTCTTTCGATTTATTGAGGAATAGATATCTCAGTTCAAGAAACCGTCTCACTTTTTCGCGTTTAGTCTGCGGGTCGGGACTCTGCATCAGATTTGCCCATGATCATCGCCCACAGTTTGATCCTATGCACGTTGTGGTAAGAAGCTGGGTTAAGATATCTTTGTTTTCGCTCATAGTCAACATCTCTTTCTACCAGTCCATGAGACTCCCATAAAAGGCATGGATAGCAAGCTTCGCCAGCCCATGGCAAGATCTCTACCATTGCCAAATGTAATTTGTAACTCGCTGAGTTATCCCCCCTTGAATCTGAATAAAATAAGGCTCGGCTTGTTCTTTATACTATGTTTCAAACCACAAGCCCGATCATCAATATCATACCCTTCTACTTTGCAGATGCCTAACTTATTCACAATACCAAGTTGCATAGGACAACGAGTCGCATCACGGGATGTATGATATGTTGCTTGGTCAGATGCCTCGCTATCAGTTGTGTTCTAAATCTTAAGCCCTGAGGTGTAATCTTTCAATCTGGACTTTTGGGGACCACGGTTTGGAAATGAATATCCTTACTGATGATTCCTAGCCATCGAAGCGCCACCTTTGAGTTGCCGGATAAAGCTTTTTGTAACTTTGCAAATGTTGTCCTGCTGGGTAGTCTTTGGATTTATTTCGAGCTTTGTAGCTCTTAGGGTGGCCTGCCGCCCAGACTGCCTCTCCAAAATACATCCACTCTCGCTCAAGACCTTCCCAATCTTCAGTAAAACAAGAAGGAGCTGTTCTTCGTATCAATGCATAATCGATTTCAGGTTGCTTCCATGTATTATAATCAGGATCCCCGTGAACTTTCTTGCCGGAAATGGACCTCAATTTACTCATTTCGCTTTGAATCCAATCCTTTAAAAAGTAGTAATCGTTCTCGTCATCGCCAGGGCCCCACCAGTAGGCATTTTCGATCTTCTCAAATTTTATTAATGCCGTTCCACAGCTTCCGCCATGGTGGTGATTGTATTCATCAAAATGATCAGGTCTGTATGATCCCGGACTTTCGCCAATTTCCACATGACTGTCGTCATAACATCTCCACTTATCAACCTTCTCGGGCAAAGCTTTTTGGATATCAATTCCTTTGTAGTAATTTTCCAATATCCACTCTTTGTGTTTCTCCTCCTCAGATTCCACGAGATCATCAAAGTTTGCTTTCATATCATCTTCGACTCTATCAAAGTTTCTCCACATTTCGTGAAAATGGCCAGGATATTGCGCCTCGAATTCAGTACCGTCTCGCCAAGCACCCGAAGCGTGAGCAAACACCAGTTTTTGGAGTCTCGGTAATCGTGAAATCATCGCAGCTGGGGTACATTCCGTTCTTCGTGTGCAAGGAAATAGTTTTGATTTCTCCCAGCAATCGATATCAATTGCAAGATATTTCAACTTCTCGCGACAATTCTGCACTTCCAATGCGTGAAGAAACCCAGTGTTGTGCAAGTGACCGACTCTACTGCCGATAAATATGATGTCCTTGTCCCAGTCCACCCATTGTCCGAAACATTTTGATCTCCTTTTCAAGGCAATATTTCTGGATTCGTGATTCACTCGCGCAAGGGGAGGCTCAAAACATCTCTTTTTGCAACCGCATGGTACCGCATGCCATTCAAAAGAAGTGGGGCGGCCAGTAATGGTGTAATGGTTTGGTATGTTGTAAACTTCGATGAGACGACCGGACCGTGAGTCCTCAGCAAAGTTCCAAACCGTGGTCCTCAATTCGATTGGAAGAAAACGAAAGGAATGAAAAGTCGAAGGTGGTTGAGAAGCTGCGCTAGCCTCTTTTGCCATTCTCCTTGTTAAAACCATGATTTGTTATTATTCAGAGCATTGACTAGAGATCTGAGTCTTTGGGAAGTTCGAGGTCTTCGAACAATCAAATCACTAAGTACATTGAAAAGTGTTGTAATTTAATGGAGGTTGAGGTTGGTAGGCAGTTACGTAGATGGGGACAATGAATGATGATTAGTCAGCATATCAATAGCTTAGACAGTAATGACCAATCAGAAGCGTGCCCGCCAGACTCTGTGACCTTCTATAGCTAGTCACGCACTAGTCTCCTAGTTCAGCTAGAAAAGTTACGTTGATGACAATGGAAGATTCTTTATTAATAATGAGTCTAATAGTCGGGCTATTGTTGCGTATCATTCTAAAAGCTATGTGCAATAGAGTTGACTATCAGTGGTTCTGATTACCTAGTACACCTAATGCCAATGCCTAGACTAAACTTGTTATTCGAGATCTAATCAAGCAAGCGTTTTTCTAGATCAAATTTCAATCAGAATAATCGCACTTTTTCCGTTGTCTAGTTAATCAGTGCTGTTCTAAATCACATGAAGATCTTGATTGTCAATGATTTCATTTTCTATCATGCCAAGAGGCGTCGATTATTCATCAGATTTCAAGTATTTTTTGCTCCACCCTTTTCGTCCGGGTGAGTGAGATACTCTTCCTTCCCACCACTAGCTTCGAGGATCACAAGGCCCTACATACGCTCATTGATGTTCTAAATATATAAATATATTCACGTACGTACTTTCTATGATACATATTCCAAGCATTTATTCAATATCCAATTCGCTAAATCGAAGATTTATCAAAAACACATTGACCCTTTTACCACGTAAAGATGCTCGTTTGCTATCGCTTAATAACTTCGGCATACATAGAAAAGACTCAAGTCAAAACCCTTCCACTCAAGTTCAATGTTTTTCTAGGCTTGTATGCTACTGAGTGATTATGTATTCATCTTATTATTGTTATTCCACATCCTGTTCTTTCATTGCTTCCTAAGGTTGGTGAATAAAAATTCCGCCCCACTTGATGTCGATATAAGCTTCGAGATCGTCAAGGAAATTATCTAGGTAGCTTCGTTAGTGTTGAGCACAACTATTGATAAGTCATTCGACAGGAATTCCTACGAAACCATAAGAACCGGGTTAAAATTCAGCGATGAGCTACTGTCACAATGGCCATATTTGAATTGTAAAAGTCTCAATATTTCATTAATTAATGTAGTATATCACCTTGTATATCTTGTATAAGACCTAAGTTATACGATTTATTGCATTATCTTATTAACTGAACAGGTTCCCTTTCTTCTGATTGAATCTTTTATTTATTCTTTGATTCTATTATTAGTTTTTCATGGTTATTGTCACTAATATTATTATTATTAGAATAAAAGATGAACTATGTGAGTTAATTAGAATATTCAATAACATAAAGAGTGAAAAAAGAAGAAGAGTGAATATATATATATTTGAAAAGTCTAACCCCAATTGAGTTACGTACTTTGATAAAATTAGTGAAATTGATAAATTGGATTTATCCTTAATAAATTTATTTGTGAAGAGCTTTAAGTGAAGAAGTGGAAGTGGAAATGAAAGGTCTAATAATTACAGAAGAATCAATTAAATTAAGTGGTTAGAATCTTAATATCAACAATTTACAATAGGTCTTTCTAGTTTTGTAAATCTCTATATGTCAAATTTCAGGGTACGGTTCGATACGATTTTTTCAACCAATGCCGTATCTTACGGTGAATGTGGTTTCGTAGAGAATTTAGTGTCATCATCTAGGTATTTAAAGCCTAAGCAGTTTCTATGTATTCCGATTCTGACTCCATACATAACATTTTCCATAAAATGAATCCTGTCGCCGACATCAACCACAAAATGGAGTATGCATATGATGGTAAAGATAGTTTTCTAATAACTTTTGTGATTCAACTATTAACAACAGCCATAGGAACCAACATTGGACACTCCCACCAGAAAGCCAAAGAATCAAGTGCAACATCACGAGAAGACTCGAATGAGAAAATGGAGTCCTTTACGGAGTCAGCCGCAAAGGGAATTCCACATGCAATATCAGAAGTACCAAGATCATTTGCAAAATCTGAAGCCGAACCCAGATCCATCGACGCATCACTACCCGCTTCCTCCAGTATTGCCAGTCTTGTAAAAGCTTCGTATACAGAAAGACATCTAGAAATAGAGGATAAAGCTGAAAGCCCTTTACACCCAACATCTATTACAGTTCGAGAACCCCAAGGTCCACTCTATGGTGCTGGAAATATGGTTGGAGATCTCACCAATTCGAATCGTTTCGACAGGTTGTCCACGGAGATTCAATTGATGATAATTCAAGAATGTATCCCGGAACGCGATGCTTCTCGTAGATTTTCAGTCAGCCTGGATTGCAATAATCGACTATTGCTTGAAGAGGGACAGGAAACACAACATACGTCAATTTATTTTGTCTCGAGGACATTTCGCAAGCTTTATTCAAAGCATTTGCCAATCATGCTACCATCTTTTGATAAGAACAGTCCAATATGTATTCATCAAGATACGACTGTCACTCTCAAGATGGAACAGCTAGATCTTCTTGACACTGGGGCATGGTGTCAAGTGCAAATTCCAGCATGTTTCAGTGAGATTCGATACCTTGCTGTTCCTGTGGAAGTGAGAATGCATAACATTGGTTTCATGTGCAAAATGATTTTTGCCTGTTCCAATTTGCGCTCTCTCATTGCTACCTGGACATATGCAATTGAGAGAGTGTGCCTTCCCAACTTGGGTAGTGGTACCGACCTTTTGAATAAATTTTGCCTTTTACTACATAAGGACCTCAGACTTCTTGCCAATTTTTCTAATCTCCAACTATTATTGACCTATTATCGAAACAAGGAGCTAGTATACTATATGGCCCTCGAGAGCAGTGGAGGAGAGAATTTGAGCATCATTCAGAATACTATTGGCAATAGTGAGCGTCTCGAGATTAATACAATAAATGTCACCAAAATCTTCTTCCTCGAGATAGAGTCCTTCATCGACAAATACTGTTGCGAAGAACCTCATTTAGCCGAAATACCGGAGCAACTCATTTGTGGAATAGACCCAGATGTAGTTCGAGGAATTCTTGGCAGATTATTGACTCGGAAGATAAATGAATCCTTCAATCCCAGCAGGGCTATTGCAGATACCGAAAAAAGCCAGCAGCTTCTAAAGACTGTTAAAAATATATTTGAGCAGCACAAGAGATCTAATCCAGGTGATGGTGACTCAATTAAGGCATCAACATCAAACACATCACAGGTTGTCGAATATTGAAAAATTCTTAGCGTCCAGCCTTTTGATATATGAATCTATCGGCACCCAAGTGTTTCTGGGCCAGACTTTCGGTAATTAGCTGTGGCTGCTTCTGGGATTTTCAATTTCTCTAGAATCACTAAGATATACATGTATCTGTTAAGATCTAAAAGAGATAAGATAGATGCAAATTTTTGGGAAGTTTACTACTAGGATGTATGTATTCAAAGGGTGTATTATTCTAAGTTATTAGCCTCATAGTTTTCAACAAATGATAAGAGCACTTTTCATCATTTAGCTGTGATTTCGCTGATATTATAGTAATGTGTATGCGTGCTCCTATGATCCTAATCTTCCATCACAACTCGACAGATTATGTAACAGATATTATCAAGAGAGGCATCCGAAGAGACTTACGTCCGCACCAATTTGCGATATCACTGTCTACATACGTCATACAACGTATCAGTTCATCCAAAAAGGGCAAAGATCACTAGAAACACACACCAACGCAGATAAGATCTGATGGAAGCGTGACGATGCTTAGTCATTTTCACTAAGGGGGGAAATGAACTAAACGAAACCTGACCCAGCGCTAACACTACCTATTAGTCAGTTACGCACTATTGAAGTATCCCACACAAATTAGTTTTCAATTCTTCATCCATCTTTTCTCGGCTTTGGTTATATCGTAGTTCTATACATGCATTCTTAATACTTTAATATCTTCTCTTCTCATCACACCTATTGGTACTAATCTCTAACAATTTCCCATTCATCTTTCTACATTAGCCTTTCACATCTCTCTTTCACATCCATCTGCCATACTTCTTATAGAATAGCAATCCTTTCGAATCTCGAACATTCTCACCCAACAATCATCTCAATTACCTTCTTCACATACGCAAACATGACTTCCCTCAAGGCCACATGCAAGGTTCACAACTCGAAAGTTGACTTCTCGCCAGAGAAAAGCGAGTCTAAATTCAGTATGAAATCAAAGAAAATCATGTCGAAGATCAGCCCCTCAAAATTGTTATCAAAAATCAAGTCATCTGTAAAGAGGAAAAGAGGACTTTTTGGAACAAGGACCTGGATGGACAACTGGAAAGATAATGTTCCTGTCATATCGGCTTCCAAGGAGTTTTATGGACTTCCACTCGATGTTGCCATACTGTTGTGGACTTATGTCATTGAAAACGACGAGACGCAAGATTATCACATTCAACCGAGTCTTGTGGATAATGTATATCATTATGACTCAAGTAAAGAAAAATCAGACGAAGGAGTTAAAGCTAAGATTTCCGGAGCTCATACCCTGCTGCGAGTCAATAGCCTCTCTCGTTTGCTTGCACTAAAGAAATTCTCCGGAACCCTTCCTATTTTCAATGTGCAATTTGATCATTACGGAATCCTTCGTTTTGATCCAAAAAGAGATTCCATTCACATTCACGATTTTCACTACCTCGCTTCCCAAATGACCCTAACCTTATCAAAGCGTTATATGCTCAATGTCGAGTGGGAACATTTTGGTGAGAGCACTGCCAGGGAAATGTTGAGATCTTATCCAAATTTAAATTATGTCAGAGATCTCGAGTGGATGGAACGGCGAACAGAATGTATTTTCTCCCCTGCACAACGCAAAAGAATTTTAGAGGCCCTAAAAATTGCTGGAATCGGGGACCAAATATATAGAAAACACCAATTGCCTGGCTGGACGTGGGATCGTTCGAAATCGATACAGAATCTTGTCATTGACTACACCTCTTTATGCACATCTATAATGGTCATCCATCTCTTTATGAAGGATTTACAGAGAATGAGCGACATTCCGATGCCTCAATTTACAGCTGAATTTGGACCGGTATCAAGCTTCTTCAATTTCTTGCGCAGGTTTGATGGTGTCCAAAATCTTCGTATTGGAGACGATGAATGGCACAAACTTTCTGATGAAAAGCTTTTCAATGAGATGCTGAAGGGCGAAAGAACTCTGCTTGGCTTATAAAGACGTACCGGTTGGTACATGTATTGGCATGCTTCACCAATAGAATCTACACTGGTTCATGCCAACGCGACAGTCAGCCATGATCCATGGTAGCAAAGAGGCTTATTGTAATAGAGGCAAGTGAAGTTACTGTTTCAGATTAAATTTGCGTCAATTTGGGCGGGATGCAGAACTGAATGGTGAAGGCGTAGAAGGACGGGTGTGAAGGAACAATGATAGGAAAGAGCGGAGATGGTGGAAGAGTGATGGGGGAAGGGCGAAGGGAGACGAACAGGGAAAGTAGTTTACGAGATGGAAAATGAAAATGGAAAATGTGCCAAATAGACGTATTGGCTGCAGAGTTCTGGATATGGCGTCCAAAAACTTTGAATCTTCACTCAAAATCTTCACTCAAAATCGTGCTTCAGACATCGAAAGGAAGTGAGGTCCTCGACTTCGCGTAACAAGGAGGGAATCTCGGAGTTTAATTTTTTCTGGATCGCAGGGCCGGCTGCTGAGATGACTACGCAAAATCTAATGATGACTTTACTAGAAGGAACGCTAGAAATATGCAAGTCATACATTCATATACACACACTTCGCTTGACAAAAGAGACAGAGCCTTTTATTGTTACTGTGCCATGCACCTACCTCGTCCATCAATTCTAAAATTTACAATCCGCATTGCAAAGATATGCACACACATATATGAGTGGAGACCAAGCGCCATTCCTCCTAGATGACTTTCCATACCACGATAAATCAAATCAAGCCACAGACAGATCCGAAATCAGCCAACGCAATAAACACTTCTCTCCCTCCAAACCCAAACACCATTCATTACCCTTTCCATCCACCCCACCCCTCACTCCCACCCAAACCCCCTCGGATCCAACCTCTCAGTTCCCCTCCTCCACTCCCTCAACTCCCACTCCGGCGCCTCCACCCTATTATAAATCATCGTCCCCTGCGCCGCCCACACACTCCTCAAATACCACGGCCACTGCGCGGGAAAAAAGCCCTGCAGATCCACCCATTGCAGCCCGCGAAACCTGCCTATCGCCCATATAAACCCGAGACATTCACCCACCCCGCGTCGATACCCATGAGTATCGCGACCGCTCATGTCGGCTGCGAAAATTATGGTGAGCGATTGTAGGGTTGAGGTGGAGGTGTGGTGGGAGAGTCGCTGCAGGAGAGTCACCCAAGAGTGGAGTTCTGCGAAGGTGCTGGCGTCGCCGAGGGAATCGCCCAGTGTGTCGTTGAGGCGTGGGAGAGAGGAGATGCGGCCGAGGTGTGGGGAGGGCGCGAGGGTTAGGTGGGTTATTGTTGAGGGGGTTTCTGGAGGGGTCGAGTCGAGCCAGCGGGTGAAGGTTAGGGGGTTTGTGATGGTGTAGTGGGTTGTTTGGGTTGGGGGCGAGGAGTCGGGGGTGATGGATGCGGCGGGATTCATGTTCGTGATTGAAGATGTGGATGGTTGTGGTTGTGGGTGGAAGGTTTGGATAGAGAGTTTGGAGATGGTGGCGGAGAGGATTTGATCTGGAGAAGATGGGGATGCCATGTCTCCTCTTGTTTTGAGGCGGAGTAGAGGTCTTTGTTTGGTGTTGAGGAAGATGGTAGTAGCGAATCGTCTGTAATCTTAATACCGCTGTTTTCCAGGTGGAGGCGCAGGGTGAATATATTCTTCTTTGATAAGTTTGAAAGAGGGGAGATTCGACGGAGGGTTTTGTTGGAAATTCCTGAGAATTCTAGATACTTGGGACAGAACTCTAGTCAGGGTCGATCTTGTTCCATGCTTCGAAGTAAAGTATTGAAGATTGTTGTACTGGAGTCCTAAAACCTGAAAATGCATTAAGAGGAAACTACAGCTCGACCATAGTACAGACCAAGTCGCAGGTATGTGTTGTTGAGATGGTCGAGTGCGTGTCTTGTCTTGTCTTGTCTTCGGCTAAGAAGCCCCCATTTGTTCCGACCTCAAATTCACTTTTAAATCCTTTCATGTGCATATTCTACAAGGAATCAAAGAGATATTCGATTATTAGTTTCAATAATCCCATTCAATAATAGCTCCAGATGACTTTTACTATGTCCATTAATAACAAAGATTTAGGAATTTGCCAAAGTATTCACTCAATCTTAAAGAAGAGCTCTGATTACTTATTCTCGAATCTTTCTCCATATCTAGTGTGTTCTATATTGCAGCCTTTTTAGCACAGTGTTGTACTGACATACCATACCATGTTTCTCTTCTGACTTGATCAAAACTGTTCGTCACTTGGTCATAATCATGACTGGCATTTGTTCAGCCTGTATATTCAAAGTTCAATATATGAAGCTCATAACTAAGAACCCTATATGAATCGATGTTTTTCTCTTGAAACAAGATGGAGAGTGAAAGACTGGTTGGCCAAATGTGGAGTAGGAAGCTAGCCTTGAATCCGACGATAGTCAAGCAGAGGAGTCATTTTGGCAATCAAGATTCACAATTTGAGACACCTGCAGCATATTCTCTACCTCTTAACCCACACTAAGTGGAAGGGAAGATTGTAAACTCTATGGACGCCAGTTCTTATTTGCAGACTTTAATAAGATCTTCTCCTTGTATACAGAGGAAATACCTGTACTGATAAAATACCCGCACAGTCGAAAATAAGATGCTTAGTGTTGGTTCCTACTCCAGCAAGTCTTAGTACCTTATTTAGAAGCCTCAGACTGGTCCTAAGAAGGTCACTCATACTTGTTGGCTGGCTGTGAGCAATGCTTACTTTGTATGCAGAAATGGAAGGTTGGCTATAGCTATTAGCTTAATGATAGGCGCGGTCTTTGTAAATAGAAGTAGATAATCGATCATAATCCTTGATTTGACTGTGGGTATTATACTCCCTTCTTCAGGGTACGGTGTTCGTTGCAGATATCATCTTCACACGAGCGGCCGAGTCGTTGCTACTAGAGGCGTAGGAGTCTTCCTCAGTGTTGCGATTGTTGATATGACTGTTCTTATGACTGATACTGTCAGAGATTTACTGTCGGTAAGTTACCAAGTATGTATCTGTGCTGTCTTGATAGGTCCTCTAGAGTCTTCAAGTAATAAGTTCTCCACTGTAGTCTCACCGGACTTGCGTTCCTCGCAGTTGTTCTAAATCTGATAGAAAGGTTAGCCGTAACTTTAACGTGGAGATAATGTCCACACTCATTCTTGATAATTCGTCTCCTCGGGCTCGATCTTTGAGCATTCGCCATAGACTGATTCACGGTCTTCATTGCGTAATTCCACAGAATTTTGCACCCCTATAACTTCAACGAGGCAGATAGTGGTAGTGAGGCAGCTACTTCTTTGCCAGAGATACAACTACGATGGGAGATATTTGCCTCGGTCGAATGAGAAAGAAGAGCTAGACTGGTGATGTTGTTTGTGAATTCTTTTTCGTTCCGGCAAATGTGGACCGGTGCTGTAAGAAGGCTACCGTTGAAACATAGCCCTTTATCACTTCTTGATTATGCAAGTTTCGGCGAAAGATAATCAAAAGCCTTTCAATGTTCAATTATTTCATTACCAATACTAGGTATGTCGCTTGAAATATTTTATTCCATATTGACTGTCTCGAGACTGTGTCAGAAATGTGTGGGGATGTTACCCACAGCCCCACTAGTTTGCCCATCGTCCACGCTCAAAAATATAGTATATATAATTTCACAATGGATTCCACGTCATTACAGTTGGCACTTTGGCGGAGTGGTTAACGCGATGCCCTGCTATTGTATCAATGCAAAGTCAGGCATTTCCCTCGGGAGCGAGTGTTCGAATCACTCAGGTGTCGTTTTGTTTTTGGACTTTTCAAGGGCAATCAGTCACTCTTTTCCTTTGATTTTGCTATTTTACAGTGTAAATCAGTTATGCGTCACAAATCAAACAAAAGAGCGAATCTTGTATTGTCTCCATCAATTATGAAGGGAGGGAGATATGCATTTTATCACATTACATTCATTGACTTTTGCTTTGGATAGTAATAGATTTAATATTTTTCTTACTAAGAACACACCTTCTACGCCCGAAAAGTAACCATGCGGACGTGTCTAGGTTCACGCCCTCTAAATAGCTCATTGTTTTGATGTCTTCAAGAATCTCGGAGGAGTATTCCACTGGTGTTCTCATCTAACAACTACTTCTCAGGACTCAAGAAATTCAGTTCTTTATTCTCGTCGTTAAGAAATTGGTTCATCTATACCATTTATTACATACATTCTACTCCCTCTCAAAAGGATAAACTCCATATAGGGGAGGACTTTAGTTCTGTACGCCCGCTCCTTGGGTTTTGTACTCACTCCCCAAGGCTTCCAGAAACGCTTCAGCTCACACTGACAGTCTCACACAGATCATCACACGACACATATGTTGCAACCAAACAAGAATTGAAAATCAATAGAATATACCGGCCACTTCGTTGACAATCTGACATCAGAATTTCTTCTCGCCAATACTTTGCAAACGTGGTATTCCTATGATACAGTCTCGGATGCGGTCTCGCATGTACTCTTCATGAGGTCCGAATCTGACAGGTTCAGCTGACAGAATCGATATCATGTGTCGTTGGCCGTCACTCGGTTTTCTTCCTTGCGACACTTCGTTATCGTTGGGTTTCCTAGCAGCGTCTCCTCCTCCTCATTTTTGTCGACAAGTTGCTCGTGGACACCACATATTATATAGATCTTGTTTATCCCAGGGTGAATCATAACTAGAGCCCAGCTAGGTACATTGACATGGGGTTGATATGTCAAGAATGAAGCTAGCCAAAGTGTTTCACGTACACAATATAATTCTCCGGCAAATGGGGAACCCACGGACAACCTCAATACGAACAGAATTTGGATGAAACGTTCTTGTCGCGTTGCCCTGTGTCTTATACCGACATATGCAAACCTTAATTTTACGATCCCTTACTACCCTAGTGCTGTGTAGTTCCATGTCGAAGCAATGACATCGATAAGGTGTTGAGGTTTCGACTTCTTATCTTTATCGCATCTTCACACTCGTCTTCCCGTCAAAAGTGGGCGATTAGAGGAACGAACTGCCACAATAGGACATTCGATACAATCCCACCAGAACCGATGTCAAATCTCTTCTGGAGTATAAAGGATTCGTCTCTCTGGACGCAACATTGATCGGCAATCTCATTTCCAAGGGATACGAGTGAGAGCATTTTCAAAAACTCTATTTCTCGGAAATTATCGGTCTTGGGATTCCACACGCGACATTACTATCTCAGAGAGCTCAAGTTGGTGACAGCTCTGAGAGGATTCACCATCGTGAAGCCTTGTGACATCATTTCTCATACAGAATCTGGTATCCATTGGACGAACACCGGATTCCAAAACGATACTATGGATATCCCAAAGCTTGACGATGTTTCGTCACCCAATGTCACCATCTACGAGCCAGATCTTATCCCCAACGCAAGAACGAGTCGAGATGATGGTGCAAATCACGATATGCGACGTAAATTCACTCTCTGGTCAATACTGGGAGAAGGGTTCTCTCTCACAAATTCATGGTTTGGAATTTCAAGTGCTTTAATCACAGGCATAGATTCTGGCGGCCCTGCCCTGTTTGTGTATGGGATACCTCTTGTTGCATTCGTAAGTGTTTTTGTAGGATGCTCGTTATCAGAATTGGCAAGTGCGATGCCAAATGCTGCAGGACAACATTTTTGGGTCATGGAATTGGCTCCCAAGAGATATGCCAGGCCTTTGTCATTTGTGACTGGATACTGTGCATGGGCTGGATCCTTGTTTGCATCGGCGAGTGTATCGTTGGCGGTCGCATCAGCAGCAGTTGGATGCTGGCAATTAAATCACTCTGATTTGTGAGTTATCAAAGTACAGGTTGTCTCCAGGTCACAGTCATAGATTAACTCATTGACAGTATCATCCATGAAGTGCATATTTTTGTTGCATACCAAATAGTCAATCTATTTACTTTTCTATTCAATTGTTACGGTAAAATTTTACCAACACTTGGGACTATTACTCTTTACATGTCTTTGATTTCCTTTGGAATTATTCTTCTTTTTGTGCCATCACAAGCCCCAACGCATCAAGACGTTAAATTTGTCTTCGCAACCTTCATTAACAATACTGGCTGGTCAAACAATGGTATTGCCTTCATTGTCGGCCTTGTAAACGCAAACTGGGCATTTTCTTGCCTTGATAGCGCTGTGCACCTAGCAGAAGAAGCTCATCAACCAGAAGTAGTCATTCCAATCTCAATCATGGCTACGATTGCGATTGGATTTACGACTGCGTGGCTCTTCGTTATTGCGATGTTCTTCAGTCTCAACAACTTTGATGCTGTTATCGGAACGCTTACAAAAGTGCCGATTCTGGAATTGTTTTATCAGTCAGTCGGAAATCGATACGCTGCAATTTTCCTCGAGTCTCTTATCATGGCGACTGGAATTGGTTGTCTTGTAGCATGCCATACGTTGCAATCGCGGTTGTGCTGGACCTTTGCTCGAGATGGAGGTGTTCCATTCCACCGATCTCTTGCCAAGATTAATGCTACTCTAGATGTTCCGTTTCGAGCACACGCCATGAGCGCAACAGTTGTTGCTATACTTGGATGTCTATATCTACTATCAACAACTGCTTTCAATAGGCGAGTCCTACCCGATCCCGTGCATAAGTAGTGCTCGGTTCTAACATGTCCCACAGCATGGTCATTGGTTGTATTGTCCTCCCGTATATATCTTACAGCATTCCTCTTCTATGCTTGCTTCACAAGGGTCGCAATAAAATCTCACATGGGCCCTTCTGGCTTGGTAAGTTTGGCTATTTTGCCAACATAGTGACAATCGTTTGGACACTATTTGCACTCATTATGTAAGTCATTCATGTCATCTTATTTGGAAAATATTAACATTCTATCTTGCAGGTTCTCATTTCCAATAAATCTTCCGGTGACTGCATCCAGTAAGTATTTATAACAGCGTCATGGTGATTTAAGCTCATAATCATAGATATGAATTACATTAGTGTCATTTATTGTATCTTTGCCTGCATAATTGGCATTGATTGGATTTCTCGAGGTCGATTACAATATCGATATAAACTCTACGAAGAGTTGCAAACGGACTATGAGAGTGGGGAGTCATTGGTGAGATATTTTCAGGGCAGTGTCATTTTTCTTTTTACATGCTTGCTAATAATGAACAGTTACACAATCATTCCTCGTGAATATTGATAGATCGCAAACCTTGATACCCCAAGAGCCTTGAGATTTGGTCTCTGTCGTAAACGAGAAGTGGAACCAGCATCCAGTGCCTCTTAACACATAATCTGTGTTATTAGGGGGTCTTTCGGCGTCATCCAAACTTCAATTAAGATTCCCAGGTGGTCAACTGTCACTCAAGGTATGTAAAAATGCAACAGCACAATAAAATTCCTTAGACTATGCCTAACTCGTCATACTATAGCTGCGCCACTATCTACTCCTATGCAACCTTCCATGCTACCAATTTTCGCCCGCCCATGTTCCTACTCTCAACCTTCACTACATCATCTTCTCCATATTTACAAGCTAGTCCAGAGGTTGGAGTTGATGTAAGTAACATAGTTACCAACTCTGGCGTAGACACCAGCGTAACCAGCCTCAGCACAACCTTGACCCCAGGAAACAGTACCCTCCAAAACACCAGTGGCAGCATCGATGATTGGTCCACCAGAGTCACCAGAGCAGGAATCCTTGCCACCTGCAGCATATCCTGCACACCACATGTTGGTGGTAACAGCGGATGTACCGTACTCAGCTTGGCAGGAAGCACGGGAGATGACTGGAACCGAGACCTTTCTCAAAGTTGATGGCAATGTAGATCCGTTCTCAGTCAAAAGACCCCTATTTACAATTAGCGCTTTTTCTTCAAACAAACTTTGCTGAAGCATCGGAAATACATACCATCCTGCAACAGTGGTGGTGGAACCAACAACAGGGTCCGAGCCTTGAACGGGCAACTTAGCGTAGCCGATGGTGGAGCTGGCTGGGAGAGCAGTCGACAAATGCCAGAGTGCGATGTCATTGTTGGTGGTGGAGGAACTGTAGGATGGGTGGACTACAACCTTGCTAACACCAACTTGGGTTCCGCCAGATGCCCAGGTCTATACAAAAGTCAGTTTGCATGTACTTTAAAGTACTAAATGTGGATGATCAAGCAATCGGAATAGATGCTCTTTTAAATCTTGTGTTGGGTGAAGTACACATGAAAGATGAGAACGTACCAAAGTTCCAGCGCGAACTTTAACTGAGGAAGCTGAGTAGCTGACAGAGCAATGAGCTGCAGTAAGAACGGTGTAGGCGTTGAGCAAGACACCACCACAGAAGTGAGAGCCACTGTAGGACAAGCTGACAAGGTAGGGGAATTCACCAAGAGCAGCGGTGGTTCCTCCGACAATATCTGGAGTTCCTCCGAGAGTGGTGGCACGGTTTTCGAGCTCAGCTCCGGTTGGAAGAGCAGCCGCCAATGAAAGGATGGGCATCGCAAGAGCGAGCGCGAAGTTGAGAACTGGTGCCATTGTGAAGGTACGGTGGTACAGAGTCGTACAGTGTTAGGAGGATACTGGAGATCGAGGAGTGGATTGGAACTGCTGATGAGATTGAGGATGTGGTGATGGCTTCAGATTTATATTCATGAGAAGCTCGATTTGTGGATCCTCAAATTCAAAGAACTGAGAATTATCACTTTCCTTTTTTGGGGTTCTCAATAGCTTCATGGTATCAGATGAAAAAGACAGCTTATCTCCTTCTTGATTCATGAGGTGGGTTGGCTCGGCGAGGAGGAGATTGATATCGTGGTTCAACTCAGTACCACATCGCACCACCCCAAAGAAGAAGGCGATGGGATATAGAAAATCTTCATGCTCGACTCCCGATGTAGCCTTGTGAAGAGCGCGTAAGCTTTAGCCTATAGAATTATAGAAACGGGGATGGAGACACTTGTAATAAGGTTATCTACAGGAGGGGAATAAAACCACTGGTTTGCTATTCTTAGATGTACTTACATCTCTATCCCTCTTCTGTAGACTACACCCCAGAACCCAAACAAACCCCATCTCAATCTATCTCCCTTCCAATCAGCCAGAAAATAAACCCCGTTACCATTATTTCAACTAACATTCGACCCCAATCACATGCACAAACAGTGTCAAATACACCATCACATGCATTCCCTACTCTCTCTCTCTCTCTCTCTCTCTCTTCTACCCTCTGTCCTCTCTCCTCCCCCAAAATCCTATCACTCAATTCAATTAACCACAAACCCATTCACCTTCCCTCGCACCTCTCACCTCCCCTCCCTACCACCCTACCCCTCCAACCCACCATCCAAACCCCCAAGCCATTTCTTTATCTCTCACCTATCTCCTCTATCTCTGCACCACCACCGCCGCCACCTCTTGGAAATCTCCTCTTGCGCCCCCGCAAAACCACACACCACGTCCATGCCAAGCCCGTCCACGCAACGCTCAAGAAATACCAAGAGAACTACCAAGGCCTGGGTCTTGTAGTTGATTGTTTTGGAATTGCCGCTTTGGGAAGGAGCACACGGTCGTGCGTATTTAGCCGGGTTGGCAAGCGCTTGGCGCGCCGGCAGTGGAAGGTAGGGTGAGAGAGATGGAAGGGAAGGGGAGGAGGGAGGTGTTTGTGTGCTGTGTGCTGTGTGAGGTTTTGTGTGTTGGAATTTGGGGCGCGGGTATTGGGTGGGTGTGGGTATTTGTGTGGGTTTCGTGATCGTCGTTGTGGTTGTGGTTGATGAAGAGTAGAATGAAGAATGGAGAATGAGGTGGAGTAATCTGATTTGATTTGATTTGATCTGATCTGATTAGATAGATAGACAGATGGATGATTATTTAAAATGTACACTACCACTCACTAACTTACATTTTTTTATCAAATACCTTAAGATTACTTACCTCAGTGCTCCAGCTACCCTACCCTACCCTACCCTACCTGCAACTGATCCCCCTCCTCCAAAATCTCAAGACACCCCTTTCCCAATCCCATTCCCAATCCCAAAAATCAATCCCGCATAGATCAGAATAAAGATATTTATCTTTAAAGTCGTACAGACACTTACAAGATATCTACATATAACGTTATATATATACACATTAAAATTTCCTATCCTTCCATATATGTTTCCTACCCACACCTCCCTCCCTCCCTCCCTCTCTTCCACCCAACCCAACCCAACCCAACAACCAATCAATCAAACAACCACTCACAAAAACCACAAAAATCACAACAACAAAAAAAAGATCTCTCTCCATCCAAGCATCTCACCAAACCATACTCTTCTATAATTTCTCAAGGCTTGGATATTGCATATTGCTTGGTGAGGCTTAATTGAACGAATACTGGTTCGGATTGATGTTGAAATACTTGGTGGTGGAAGAGGTGATCAATTAATCAATCATTAATCAATCAATCAACCTAGGTACTATCTAATAACCTATTACACTACACTATCAAATACAATCCATCCATCCATCCAATAAAAGCTCCTGTAATGTTCTCGAGAATCAACATCCAGTAATTTCGTCGTATTAACTAACTAACTAATCATCATCATCGTCGTCATCTTCATCTTCATCAAAATACGATATTTAAAGCCACGATCTTGTAGGTCAAGGACATCATCAACTATCGTATTGTATTTTATCGAATCGCATCGACTCGCATCAAAACTGTTTTGAAAACAAAAGAAGAAGGGAAAAAAGCAGACCGAGGTATTTAGAATACAATACGTTTCTTGACACTTCTCCCATCTATCCATTTCTGTGATGTAGATTCCAATAAATCTCCCATCTCGCTGTTTCCTTTCCTTTGCTTTGTCTCCAAATGAGAAAGAAAGAAAAAAAGCTTGTTTGACAAACACAGGTATAAAAGAAAAGGCAAGTAGCCTTGAATGAAAATGAAAATCCATGCTTCCATCGCAAATGTATAATCTCTTCTGGATCTCACTGCCCCTCCCAAGAGTCTATTTCTCTCCTCCACTGGGTCTCCCAATTCCACGCTCACTCGAACTATCATCACTAATCAAATCGACCACATTCCTAACTCCGTCATGCATTGGCTCCTTGCCTTTACCACCCATAACCAACTTTCCACCCTCAGTCCGTCCATTTGCTTTCTCATTCCCGTCCACACCACTCATTAATACATTCCCCGCCTTATTTTCAACCTCTGACTTCCTACCCGGCCCCTTGCCATTCAACGCTTCCCATTGCCTCTGCAACGCACCAACTGGCACCCTCTTTCGCACAGTACTTGAGCCTGCAGAGTTTGGTCTACTCTCACCTTCAATTATAGCACCATTTGCTCCTGCAGAAGCAGATCTTTGATTTTCCACGGAGAGCATTCCCGCACCGCTATAAGCCTGAGTTCTTCCCCCTGAAACCCTTCTCTCATTCATACTCATTGGAGTCGAATCAGCTGATGCAAAATGCCTACTTCTTTCTTCATCTGGTCGTGGCATTCCTGCACTTGAATCACGCTTGAGTCTTTTGTTTGCATGATCTTCTGGTCCTCTGTATGCTTGCTCCGGAGCTCCTTGATACCCAAGGGGGCCCATTTGATGGTCCGGGCTAGGTCGTTGCTGTGACAGAAGTTGTGATACAGGTGGAATACTTTGTTGGAAACCTTGAGCTTGAGGTGGACCTGAATATTGCATTGGGTGATGACCTGGTGGTGCTTGCGGATATTGCTGGTGTTGCTGATGTTGCTGGTTTTGCGGCGGGGCATTGATTGGCGAGAATCCTGTAGCAGGCCTCATATCCACCATCTCCATTCTTATGCTGGCCGGTGTTTGATTCGTATGCACTTGCTGCTGAGGATTTACTGGATAGCCAGCAACCGTTGGTGAATTACGATATTCAGCTCGGTTCATGCCAGTAGGTGCCATTGGAGAGTTAGCTCCCAAAACCTCGCGAATCTTCTTTGCCTCTTTATCTCTGTCGCGCATACGAAGAGTAACACCAAATTGTTTGCGGATTTGAGATTTGCGAGATGCGTTTCCATTCTTGAGAGAGATAAGACGTGCTTCTCGTCTTTCGGGAGTCCAGTCCTCGGGAATCTTGCTTTGATCCTCGAGATATTTCTCTTCGATTTTCTGAAGAGCATCTTCTAAAGCAGCACGTTTCTCGGGTGGCAATTCAGATGGTGAGTGACGAGCCTCGCCATCCCAGGGAGATGAAGCAATGATCGCCTCGATATGCTTGGAACGCGATGCTGGAGTGTGGAGAGGTGGGCGAGGGATATTGCCAAATGATGTAGCCTGTGGGTGATCAGGGTGCTGTCCGTATTGAGCATTTGGCGAATTCGAAACAACGTCTCGGTAGTCTTGATAAACGGTTTCATCGTCTGCACTTCCTTCTTCCCCAAGACAAACACGCTTCTTTTCATGCTTTGGTAGGTCAGCGGAATTCGCAAGTCACATAGATCAAACATACATATAGCATTCCTTGCTTGGTCGTAAAGCCTTGGGCACAATTACCACAATAGAACTTCAATCCGGGAGGCTGAGTTCTAGTACAGATATTCTTCTGTCGATGCTATATGACTGTTAGCTCTAGATTAAAATCATGATTATTCCGAACTCACGAAATTATGACCTCTAACGGTATCAAACTTATAGGTGCATGTGGGGCATCTTAACTCGCGAGGAGGATTTGTTTGGGCATCGTTTTGAGACTTTTGCAGGGCGCTGATTCGTTCCTGTTCAGCAACAAGTGGATCCAAAGAAGGGGCTTCCAATTTCTTTTGTCCATCATCTATCATTTCTGTATCGTTGTCATCACCATCATCAGCGTCATGACTTTGCGCCCTGCTCGGTATGTTTGGTACGACAGTCTCATCGCTCTCATCCAGGATGTCATCAAGACTGTAACCAAGTCTATCAGCCTCAGCCAGCCATCGTATGAGCGTTTTTGCTGGAACACTCTTTAACCGCTCAGATAGCGCCTGATCCAGAACTTTACTGGGTACAAGATCTGCAAGTTGATTTGCAGATGCACTCTTGAGAACCCTAGCGACAACGGGCTGTTTAGAGGTGATAGTCTCCAAGAAGGCATCTTTCATGACACCAGAGTCGTTATAGATTCGTGCAAGAACATTAGGAGTAGCATTCTTCAATCCAGCTCGAAGAATGAATGTGATGTGTGACTCTTTTGCATTTGTGAAAAGAAAGTTTCTCCACTGCTCCTTCAATATTTCTTGAGTCGCTTCAGTTGACACATGCAATAAAACTTCCCTCAAATGAGCAGTTTCTTCTTGGATCTTGGCATGGGATGGTGATTCATGGTGGCGGATGGACTGACGTTCAGAGGTCGCTAGGGAAGGTTGTCTTGACGTTGGCGTAACAAGTTCTGAACGACGAAGCTGTCTGTGTGCTGTGGGACTCGTGGAAGCATTATTAGGAGAGTCACTTGGAAATGATTTTCTCTTCAGGGTATTCGATGGTTGTTCGGATGGATTATTTCCAGACTCCCGTTCGGCGGGTAACTTCTTGCCTCGACGTCCCGAATTTTGTATGGTCAATCGAGTATGTTTGGGAGACTCAGATTCCGCCTTTACACTATTTCGTAGATCGCCTCTGTCATAGGACGGTGGCCGGGTGGCAAGATCAATCGTTCCACCATCTTCTTCATGGTTTGATGATGCAGCAATGGTCTGAGATCTAGGAGGAGACACGTTCCTATTCATCTCATCGTGTCCAGGTAAGCCTGTGGCAGTTGGAATTGCTGTAGATCCTGGGGTATCTGAGAGAGCGACACTGGCGATCTCAGCTGCGTCAACCTCCGAAAGCTCAGAGTCGTCGTCACTCTCGTCAAGACGTATTGAAGGCATTCGATCTGTGACCCACGTGAATTGCACGTGTTTAAAAAAGAACAATGATTGATTTGTTTGATCGGAGTAACCACAAACCCTCCAAGATTTGTGTTATTGAGAGGATTATTTTCGAACGGATGGAAATCAATTCGGGCCTAATAGTAAAGCGCGGAAAGGTGAATTTCGTCAACCTTATAATAAAGACACTATTAATTATTATTACAAGTATCATGTGACTAAAGTCCCCAAGAGTCGTTTAATTGGTCGAGCGTCGGAAGGGAGTGAATCAAGGAAAGGAAACGGTACCTAGATATGTAGAGAGTAATGCGAAGACTTTAGAGATCCATATCGTAGGGTCAATAGGGGTTCAGAAGAAAAGTAAGATGTCGCAAGTCTGCAACAAGTGTTCCCTGAGTGGAATAATCGATCTATATTCAGACGGACTTGTTGTTAGTACCCAGGCATTTCTAATCCCAAGATTATGCAAAACGGATGTTATGAAGGAATTGCCGAGAGTCTGAGACGTATTCTCGTATCAAGAGTATCAGAGGAAAAGAGGAAAGGAGATTACCTGGGTAGGGGACTCACAGCGAACCGTACTAATCAGAGAGCCTCGATTATGAATCTAAAGTTGTTTGTTTGTTGAAAAGATCACGAAAAGGGATTAAAGGTGATGAAGTGAGTGAGTGTATACGAACGATGAATAAAATGAAGAGAGAAGTAAATGTTGATGATGAAGAAATCAGAAGAAAGTTAATAAAAGCTAAACTATACGAAGCTAAAATTTGCTAGCGTTGGGGCCCTTGCCTATTTGCTCCAAATATAGTGAGTAATATGATAGGTAATAAAAGAATTAGGAAAACTAGTAAATGAATAATGAGGAATGTCTTTAGTGAATGGAATCGAAAGAGAGAAAAGAATATTATCTAGTAGATGCTCTTTTCTTTCTTCCCTTTCTTCCCTCTCTTCCCTTTCTTCAGGATGAGTACAATTTCCGAAGAATTCAATACACCACGTACTATGCTCACATCACACTAGAAGGGAGTGTACTCGGTAGAAGGCGTCGTTAAGATTTGCGTTGATTGAGCATCTATTCGAACAATGACCGTTCATTTCGGCCGCCATCGCTTTTCATTTATTAGTATTCATTTGGTTACTCATTGGGAGGCAGTGTGCTCGCTATAATAACTCAATTATCGATATTAGCTGACTTTATGACATAAGATACCTAATTAACTAGGGGTTCGATTATTACCTACCCAAGTGGGATAGGTAGGATTGATCACAAGTAGACGGACAGGCGATAGTATGGAATTAACATGTACCTAGTATTACTCTATAACAGTAGATAGAAAACTCGGCGAGTAAGCATTTTAATTCAAGACTCTCTAATAGGTACTCGTTGTGAGTATCTATCTGCATATCAGATATCTCTGTATCTGTCCATCTATCTATCTATCTATCTATCTGCCCATCTGCCCATCTATCCATCTGCCCATCTATCCATCTACAATAAACCACACCTAGATCCTTCGCACGCGGGAGATCTGTGGAAGAATACACACAGAGTCGAGTAGAACAACCCCGTGTCTTCACTTTAAGTTTCATTTACAGAGACCGACTTACTTGTCTTGTCTTGTCTTATCCGTATGTATGTGTGTGTATGTGTATATGAACAGTGGATCCATCTCTAGCTACCGAAATTGTGGTACGCCCATACATGTATTATGTAGCTATCTATGTACAATATATGATTCCGACCCAAATCCTACAAGTACCTAGTGCGCCTACCTATCTACCTACTATACTAATCAATTTATTATCAATCTTTATTCACAACACCAATCATTCGCAAGACAAGTCACTGAAACAGCCGAATGAAACTCTGGTGATGTTACAGTAGAGTATATACAGCATAGTTTTACATACTCATCCAGTAATTATTCGAGTAGATTAATATGGTCCAATGCTCGTATTTACTTTATTTTTCACGAGACAGTAATCATTATTATTCATAACAATTCGTCCGCATTCACACCTAAGACACTAATGATTATTAACGATTTATCGTATGATACGATACAGTTTTTTTTTTTCATCCTCTTTTCATCCTCTCTTCGAATGGCGGGGTGGTTAATTGCTAGCGTACATACTTGTGGTCAAGCCAAGTATAACAGGTAACACAAACAAAATATTGTACACACCGAAACTCATTGGAATTCAAATTGAGGTATATTCGCGAAATGATCAAAACAATTTCGTGGTAAACATGGTCCTGGTATCATCTCATCCATTCCATCCCAAATAAACGCCGTATAACTGAAAGTACTACCTATAGCGATTGCTCGCTGATGGAGATCCCCAATTAACCCACCAATCCCTCTATCCCATGACCTTTCCTTTCCTTTCCTTTCCTTTCAATCCCAAAGCCCAAAATTGTCAGACCGATAGGCCATACCCCCAAACACATCATACATAATCATTACCTAAATGAAACCAGAGCCTTCTGGATGCAAATAATCTAGAACCATGTATAACCAGGTTGAACCAAATTACTGCACTCGACGCATTTCACCATCAGTTTCTCATAATAACCACTTGTATCCGCAGAAATTCTGGATGCCAAAGATCGTCCGTAGGCATGCTGATATGCACCCTTGACTTGATCCATATGTTTGGGATCCCAATGGCATCGGACGACTCGAGCAACAAGTAATTTGTCTTTTGTGCCAAAACCTTTCATCGAATCCTCCATGAGGTTTGCATCACGCATGGCTTTATCTGAAGCTGTGCGAAGTTGGAAGAGGAGGCCATCCTCCATGTGGCCACTGAACTTCTTGTCCAAGGGGTCAGTGAGGTTTCTTAATATATCTGCAATGAATTTTACTCACCTTTTTGATGACCCATTCCAATGGCTTTCCATGTTGTTGCTGGTATGTATGATTGATTGCTCGTAGTTGCGCATCATTTCGTTTCGTGAATATCTCGCAAACGGTCTTTGCGTCATGCCCACGTATGGCCTCTGTCGCATTCCATATAGCTGCCACGTCTCGGTCAACATCGCGAGGAATTACTGGCGCACTCTCCTCGTTTCTATTGGCCTCTAATACCATCAAGAAATGATCCTCTGTCTTCATACTCAAATCACCCTTAAGATCGCCTGCCAGACTCCTCTTGTATCGGCGTTGATACATTGACTTGATCGCATTGATATCGGCATTTGACCTACCCATCAACACTTCGGTCAGGTATTTCTCTTTTGTGCCTATCCCGTCCATGGCGGAATAAAGCAAATGACAATCTTGTATCAAGGGACCCCGAATAATCGCAGCGAGACCTTCCCTAAAATACGAGCTTGTCTCACTCTCCACATCTGCCAACAATTTCCTCTTGAAAGTATCAGAGAAAGCTTGTCGTAAAACTTCTATTTGCAGAGGTCCCTTGTTGTGTAATACCTCGATAAGAGTCGCTTCATCAGTACCGAAACCTTTCATGGCTTTGCGCAACGCCTGCGCATCTGCGCGTCCGTCGTAGGGTATGCGAGGAGGGCTTGGTAAGTTCAGGTCATATCCAACTGAAGGTGGAGTGGGTTGTCCATAGCCCATTGGCGCGCCGTATTGAGGTTGTGCGCCTGGGGGTGGAGCGCCATATGGTGGTTGAGAATATCCGCTTTGCGACGGAGGGTAAGGCGATGATTGTGGCGGGGGGAAATGCCCCGGCGGACCTGGCGGAGGTGCGCCATATGGTTGCTGTTGTGCGTAGGAACCTTGTTGCGGAGGGTATTGTTGGTATGGTTGTTGCTGCGGTGGATATGGAGGTTGTTGTGGGTGAGCACCATATGAATTTTGAGGATATGGAGTTTGGGCTGGAGGGTATTGCTGATATGGTTGGGGAGAATCTATTTGAAAGTCAGCAGGTGCTGCTGCATTGTCGCAAACATCAATTCACATACGACGAGGTGGCATATGTGGAGGGTATCCAGACTGCGGGGCAACTGTGCTCAAGTTAGATTTTGTCGCAAATAACAATGTAGACTTTACCCACGTCCAGCCGGCGGTGCACCATATGGTGGATAGTTTTGATATGACATTCTTGCGTTGTGATTGCTCTGTGAGAAATATATGCCTGCAAGTGTAAGTTTACTCAAAGTGTGGTGGTAAGCCTGTCAAAGCAGGTAGACAGAAGGATGCAGCTGTTATTTATCATGAAGCTGCGCAGAAGGCAAACCTTAACATCAAGAATCCTCGCGGGGCTATGGCAACGGTCAAATGAGGGGTGGCCAGTCATATGGCGCTTAGAATTCAATCATCACACAAATCAAGCCTACCATTTTGCGTAGAGGCGCAGTCATGACGACTTTGTCCTTCTTTTGCCCAATTGCATGGCATGGCAAAGACAATTGTGAGATGGTGACCACGGATGGCTTTCTTGCTCATTCCTTTCTTCCCTGGTAAATCCCCGCAGAGACGAGGATTGGCGAAGATAGCGAGGATGCTTCGAAGTGGAATGTATTAATTCTCCAAATTCACGGAACGATCGGAGCCAAAGACCGAGAAAATTGGCATAGAGTGTTTTCAACGACTCTTTAATTATCATGTAAATATCATGTAAAGAGCGTCATCATTTTTGACATCGTACGGTACGAGAAAAAGGGAGAGAGAGTTGTGGTTGGAGTTTCTTCTCCCGGTTCCCATCCTGATTTCCTTTTATGGTTTTGCTTCTCTAGGTTTGCACATTCTACTTCTGTCACAATCCATATCATGTTTGCACAGCACAATGCTTGTCGTCGTTTGGTGTGGCTTATAGAATCTGCATATGAACCTTGTATCTCCAATACTTGTCTAAGCAAGGGATATTCTCTTCTTTAATCTTACTTTCTTTCCCACTGCAGTTTCTTGAAATAATGGGGGGCCACGCGTTTTCTTCTCATGTCCCACCCATCAAGACGCCTCGTGTGACTCAAGAAGTCTACGACAAAGCTCTCAAACAGAATCAAGCAGTTCTACGCAAATTTTACTCCAAAGTTGAGAGTGCTATTGAAGGGCCTGGCAAGACTACTTATGGGGATGTTGACATCCTTGTTGCACTACCTTTAGAGGGCGCGTTTTCTTCTAAAGATCAAGTCGGGGATGTGCTCAAGAAAGCTTTGAACGCAGAAGCCTTGTTGCAAGAGAAGGGCAACCCTACCATCAACTTTGCGGTTCCTTGGCCAGGAGATAATATCGCTGGTGCTAAGGGTGGAGAGGATCTGGCTGAATCTACAGATACTTCGTCGGCGAGTTGGTACGTTCAAGTAGATGTCCATATATGTAAAAGCGAGCATGAATTCGACTGGGAGCTATTTCATTCTGCTCATGGCGACCTATGGAACATCATTGGCACCACGATCAGAGGTTTTGGACTTACTATCAACAACCACGCGTTTTTCATACGAATCCCCGAAATTGAGTTGGCAGACAGGAAGAAGAGCATGGTATTTCTAACTGACAATCCGGCCGAGATACTGGACTTCTTGGGGCTTGATCAAGAAAAGTGGTGGAAACGTTTCAGTACTCAACAGGAAATGTTTGAATATGCCGCTACTTGTCGAATGTTCTGGGTCAGAGGTGTGGCCGAAAATGAAGCGGATGGAGATGCTACTGGTATTATTGCCGAGAGGGGCCAAGAGGGCGGAGCAGAGGGGAAGAAAAAGCTAAAGCACAATGATCGTCAACGTCTGGCAAAACGACCCATTTTTAGAGCCTGGATTGATGAATTCATACCTATGTGTCACGAAGAAAGGAAGTATAGTGATACCAAAATCACGAGGGAACAAATTCGAGATGAAGTTTTCGAAAGATTTGGTGTCAAGGATGAATACGAAACTAGGCGACACGATTGGAATCTTGCAAGACATCTAGTGGAAGTGATGAATGACGGTATCAAAGCTAATATTCCTCTGGATGGAGGTGATAATCAAATGAGGTCGGCAGCTACAAAGGTTCTGAAGGGTGTCATTATGGAGGGAGAACTATACGAGGGGGCCACTCCAGATGCTGCAATCAAGGATGAGGACGGATTTTACAACATTCGGTTGGTCAAACTCTTTGTGGTCGAAAACTGGAGGAACGCAATGAAGATTGGAATGGCAAGGCAACAAGCCAAAGCCAGGGAAGCCATGAAGGCGAAAGCTGAGAAAAGGGCACGGGTAGAGCGAGGTTCTAGTTTGTGCGATGTAGTGTGATATGGAAAAGACTGCTGGACAATAATGATTAATAAATGAGTGTCTCGAAGAAGGATCAAAGTACTAATGGTGTTGGTCAGTATCTGATGCCAAGGCAGCGGCTGTGGCCGAGGACTTTGAGGCCGAGGGTTTTGATGGCCATGGGGTGGAAGACCGGTGACCATGATCATCCGCAATGATCCACCCTCTAATTTTTTTTATATCTTCGTATATGAAATGGGGAAGAGATGCGGAGTTTTCAAACGCTTTAAATTTCAGCACACCAGCACCATCGGCGAAGGCTTTCATGGGCTTGTAAGCGGCGAAGTTGTAGCCATCTTTGGTAGTTTATAATAGAAACACTTTCACATTTGAAACACGGCTGCATCTATCAATAACTTCTGGATCAATATAGATTGCCCAGAATATGCCTAAGCATACTGAATAGATTACTCCGTCGTGGTAAATGGCTCCCCATGTTCAGCTCAAAGCCTTATCACACATGTCTGAAAATCCTCCATCAAACCCATACGCCGTATTATCCACGCCTGTTCTCAAATATCTCGTAAACTCAATAACCCATCGCGCATCGAACTGAATCTCATCTATTTCTTTCCCTTTCCACCGCTGCCGGAAATGCCGTGCGACTTGGTCTTCAAGGGGCCCTTCTGTCCACCGATCTCCTTGGCTAGTTTTGCTTGGTTTGCCTTGTCTGGAGTAGTGATTGTCAATGAGATGTTGTGCTAAATAGTGTGAACGCAAAGTCACTTACCCTCCTTCTGCTTCAGCTTGAATGCGATCGTCTCTTCATCATCCTCAACCTTGACCTTCTTCTTCACTTTGTTGTGGATAGGGTTTGTGCCGTCTGAGTATTTTGGTCAGTATCGTGTGGCCTGAGAAGGATGAACAGGATTATACGGACTTCCTCCCATTTTGAATTAAATTTGTCGTAGTTTTGGGTGACCTTTTGAAATAATTGATCGTCTTTTTTTGGTGGAAGAAATGCGGAATTATTCTGGACTTCTCGAGGCACTTTTTGGTGGGGGAAGGGGACTTTTGCGGGTTTTCTTTAAAGAATGCTGACAAGTGGATGCAAAATCAACCTAGCCCAATTCAGATTAGTCTGTTTATCGATATGGTAGCTGCAACTGACCGTCATGCAAGATGTTGAATTTATCAGTTTCAGTTGTACAACTACATACACAGCAACAACTTGGCAGTCAAACCCATAATTGACACTTCACTGTCTTATACTTCTATCTGTTATACTAAGACTCGTCCTTCACTATCACACTGCCCAAGCAAGCCAAAGCAAAGAAGAAAATTATGCGCTGAGAGATAACCGGTTGGGCTCTTCTCACTTTGGGATCTTGTTTGTGATCTTTGGCTGACACACATTTATCCAAATCTAAGGCAGGGGGCGCTTTCGTCCTTACAATCATAACAAGGAATATGACGGCATCATCAGCAAGCTCCGATGAGGGCGAGATTCGCGATGGAGTAGTGGAGAAGAAGGCAACTACGTCGCAGCGTACACTCGGTAGCACTTCCGTTGACCGTCAAGACAGAACCCGTTCTAGTACGACTTCTTTATCACCACGCTCCTCCGAGCAATCATATAGATCTAGAGATCAGAGAAGCCGTTCCCCTTATTCTGACCGACACTCTCGAGGTTCGAAGAGACCTAGAGATGACGACTACTCAGACCGTAGCAGAAACGATCCAAGACGATTCAAGGTTCATTACGAAGATTATTCTCAAGACCATAGACGCCGCCCACGGGTTTCATATGAAGACATAGACAAAGGGCCAATGAACTCATCCGAACTACGATATGACGACAATGATCATCGAGATAGGCATTCCGAAAAACGTCCTCGAACCAGGAGTCGTTCGCCTTACCGAGCTAATCGTGAAGGAGACAGAGGTGGAAGAAATGGACAGTCAGTAAATAATGGCAGCCGGTATAGTGATTATACAGATAGAAACAAGCCTTATGGGTATGGAGGTTCATACCGAAGTTCAAGAGACCAGTCAGTGAGCAATCGGGGAAAGGGCCCGCTGCCTACTGATAATTCGAGACATGAGGCTAAAACTACTCAAGGGCAATTGCAACAGCATAAACATCAACGTGATGGAAGTGAGATGGATATGTATGCTATTGATCAATCCCTCCATGCTGGGCATTTACTGATGCAACCTAGATCTACCCCTGCTGAGGAAGCTCCGAATGAAGCTCCTGAAGAAGAGCCAATTGATGAGGCTACACTCATAGAACAGAGACGCAAGCGTCGCGAGGCAATAAAAGCTAAGTATAGAGGTTCTGGTACACCCTTGTTAGTACAAGCTCTGCACTTAGGGGACAGATCAGGAGGATCCACACCCGGACAAGGTGAAGATGATAGTCCTTCAGGCCCAACCGGTAAGCAGATTACACCGTATTGCAATTTCCTCACTGATTCGTCAGTCTCAGCTTCACCGACCGTCTCGACTCCCGGAACTCCTATGGATCCAGGATCCCCTTCCGCTTTCGCAATCACGGATGATCAGGATCTTGCCAACTCACATGGAGTTCCAACAGCAGATGAGGAGGATGGACCTTCAGCCGCAGATTATGATCCAACTATGGATATGAGAGAAGATAGACAGCGCGACGGCCAACGACATTTTGATGAGATATCCTCTGGGGCATACAACGAAACGAAGCCCACGTCTGAACAAGATGTCCTTCTTCCTGCCGAGATTGCCCCCGCTGAAGTCAAAGCTCCAAAATCGAAGGACGAATTTGATATGTTTGCAGACGATGACGATGACGACATGTTTGCCGAAGATTCAGTCGCGGATGATAAGCCTCAAGCTATCACGAATGGTGACGTTGCCAAAGCGGTGCCTATTCCACAGGCTAAAGAGCTCGACATAGGTATGCTCGACAATTGGGATGATCTTGAGGGTTACTACAAAATTATCCTTGGTGAACTCTTGAATGGTAGATATCATGTCCAAGCAAATCTTGGAAAGGGTATGTTCTCGGGTGTGGTTCGAGCTATGGACATTACTACCAAAAAGTTGGTCGCAATTAAGCTTATTCGGAACAATGAGACTATGTAAGTGGATCTATATTCATCCTAAACCTCATATACTAACAGTATCATAGGAGGAAGGCTGGAATGAAAGAGATTGAGATTCTAGAAAAGATCAAAGATGCGGATCCCGAGGACAAAAAACATATGATACGTCTGGAACGATATTTTGAACACAAAGGTCATTTGTGTATGGTTTTCGAACATTTGAGTATCAATTTGCGCGAGGTTCTGAAAAAATTCGGAAACAATGTTGGTATCAATCTCAAGGCCGTGCGAGCATATGCTCACCAGATGTTCCTCGGTCTCAGCTTGATGAAGAAGGCCAATATCTTGCACGCGGATCTGAAACCTGATAATATTTTGGTAGGTTTTACTTCAGCTCACAAATCTCCTTTGCTAACTCGTCGCTTAGGTCAACGAAACTCGCAACATGCTCAAAATTTGTGATTTGGGATCCGCTTCGGACGCAACGGATAACGAGATCACTCCTTATCTTGTTTCTCGTTTCTATCGTGCACCAGAAATCATTCTTGGTATGAAATACGACTTCGCCATTGATATTTGGTCTATTGGATGTACCCTGTACGAATTGTATACCGGTAAAATTCTATTTACTGGTAGATCCAATAATCAAATGTTACGCTCCATCATGGATTGCCGCGGAAAGTTTTCAGTTAAGATGTTGAAAAAAGCCGATTTTGCCGGAGTACATTTTGATGATATGTTGAATTTCAGAAGCGTTGAACCCGACAAATTGACTGGCAAGGATGTCGTTAAGACAATGGCGTTTGCAAAGCCAAGCAGAGATCTCCGAACTCGTCTAGTCTCGGCATCAAAGGGATTAACAGAGGTTGAGCAGAAGGAGTTGACATTGTTTGGGGACTTACTGGAAAGATGTTTGGCACTCAACCCAGAGAAACGAATAACGCCCACGGAAGCATTGAAGCACCCTTTCATCGCGAAATTGATGAAATAAATTGCAAGGCTTGAGAAGCGTGCTGGGTAGACATTTTGGTATGGTTTAATGGGGTTGGGTTGCTACAATCGAGAGAATAGGAGCGAGTAGGAGCGAGATGAATAAAGCTACATAAATACTTCGAGTATTGCTGGTGTCAATCATTAGAGCATTATATTAGTATAATACACTATGCTCGTCGCTTAGCAATATCTCCTCTCAGAGTACAAGAGGAGGATGTTAGTAGAAACTTGGCGTCGAATCAAGTCAATCATAGCTTGTCCAAAATTTGCATTGGCTATCGTCTGGTGCTTGTAGTTTACCTTGTTGACATGCACTGTATTCCCTTTTATTGAATGCCTTAAACGAGTGAATCTCGATTGCCTCTATACTTTCTAGTAAGTACATTCGAGTCTTCTAATGGCATTTAACAATTACATGAACTATTGAGAATATACTAGCTGAAATCAAAAACTTCCCGTTTCTGTTACTATGTAAAAAATTTCCTCTCTAGTTCTCTTGTTTACTTCAGCCTCTACGGTGTTATTTTGGTCATATTATAACCCATTGGTGTCTTCTCATCTTCAATTTACTTGTTCCTTCTTCAGTTTTATTCTTGAATTATTCCTCATTTCCTATCATTGCAAATGGATCTCCCTCAGTTGGTAATGAGGAATATCAGCCATTCAGATTGTTTCATAGCTTGTTTGCAATAATACCCATACACATCTTTCTGACAGTCTTTTGCATTCGCAGTAATGCTGTTGTCATAAATCGTAACTCTACGATTCCGTAAATTGGCTAAAAAAAAGAAAGAATTTTTTGGATTCTGTTTACTTCTTATTTGTTTTTATAAACTATCTTTATCTTGTAAGTAAATATTATTGTCGATCTCCCATTCAATTCTCTCACAATTGATTGATCGATCGGATCACTTATTCCTATTAAAAAGTTCACGGGGAAGGAACTACATCATACTTATTCATTCATCAAGTTATATCTGGACAAAAATATAGAAAATAGAATTGATTGGCTATATACATACATACATACATACATACATACATACATACATACATACATACATACATCTACGATTTCCCTCGGATGAGGAACGTACCTACCTGCCAGAATCTAACATTGAGGTTTCGATCTGGAAGGTACGAGAAATCGATACTATTTAGGTCTATTTAACTATCGATGCTATTTGAATATATTACTGTATTTTATTCTTTCCTTTCCTTTCCTTCCTTCCTTCCTCAATCCTCACTCCCGAGCAAAACATATGTTCATTCCAACCTAGTCATGTTCCAAAATCCCAATTCCATACCCTCTCTCTCTCTCTCTCTCTCTCTCTCTCTCTCTTTTTTCATTTCATTTTCTTTTCTTTTCTTTTTTTGAGTTTTTAGCATTATGCTGGTACTTGAAGAAGAATCCTTGGTCATTTTACTTGGAGTTATTGGCGTTTGGCTGGCACTCTATATAAGATACATACTTTTCGTGCAAGTAGAAATATGAATTGCATCATGGGAGGTAAAGTGGAGTTTACATTTCTGAGAAGATTTAAGTTACGGCATATCTCGAAATTTTAATTAGTGTATACTTAGCTTCTTCCGCGTGCGCTCCGAACTGCTCTGGATTGTTGTGTCGAGTCGAGTGACAGTGATACACGTGCAGTGATACATACGTTTTATTTTGCGTATTTGAGTTGCATTTGTCATTCAGTTGACTTGTCGAGAGGAATTCTGTTGTCGATATGTGCCGAGATTTGTGGCGATGGAGTCGTGGTACCTGGGCTTTCTTAACGCTTCTCCCAGGTTTTACCCAATAGGCCTTGCCCCGAGAGCGTACCTATCGGGCGATCTCTTATGAGGTTTGGCGATGGATGTGGTTTGTAGATATTGATGTAGATGTAATAAGATATAATATAAATAATGAGATAGCTAATAAGATATAGTTGTAGTATATTTGTTGAAGAAGATCCTTTGTTGTAGTTGTAGATGTAGATGTAGATATAGTATATGTATTGGATAAATAGTGAGATCTATAGTGAGAATAATAAAATATATAATAAGAGATATAGTGAGATAGATATAGAGATAGAGATAGAGATAGAGATTAATATAAATGTTGATATAAATGTTGATATAAATATTGATATAGATGGCGACAGGGTGGTGGCACTAGAGCTTTCTTATCGCTTCTCCCTAGTCTACCTAAAAGGTCTAGCCGAAGTTATACCTAATAGGTGATCTCTTATGAGGTTTCATGTCTAGATGGCGAGGATGCTGTAGTGACAGCTATAATACACGGCTAGTTGGTGAGTGGCATTGATTGTTGAAGTCGGTTCTAGAATTCTATGCTGACAAAGATCAATCGTATATGTTGAATTGCCGAGTCTTACATACTCTCTGTAGTTGATGAATTGCTAAGATAACTGTCATTATAAGTAACTTATTTTTAAAGGGATTGTATTTATCGGTAAGTATGGGGCGCGACAGACCGCAAGCGAGTGACTGCATTAACGACTGCACAGACACTTGCAAATGAACGAATGTATTGAAAGGTGTCTTGCAGTACTTACTGTATCATGTTCAATATTGTTGGAAGACTGGCGTCTTTAAACAGCCTGATGGGAAGGCTCGAATATAATTGATGGATGACAAAGTACTTGTAACCAAGGAGACAAATTGCTAAGGGGCATTCGCTATGGATGTAAACCCTGAGACTTGGTGTCTGGAAGAAGAAAAGATGGATGAAGATAATAAGAAAGATCCCAGTAAGACTGGGATATTCGAGCCTTTTATACAAATTTTCTGATCGTTAGTCACATCACGCAATACTAGTCTTACACTGATATTTACCTCATGATGTAGGATTTTACTCGCGCCTTAACGCTACTGAACCAATCACATCGCAGTCATTACGATATTGACACCTGTCATTTGCAACTTTCCAGTTTAGATCTGGTATTAACTGAGCCCGTCAGTTTCTAATACTGGATTTTCAAAAGTCAGCGCGTCATTAACTCGGAGTATGAAGCTTATCAGCCAGTCACAAGTCATTTTCGCCGATAATGAAATGTGTCAAGAGATGATCACTGTCTAGCAGCGACTATTGATGTTAGTACATAAGAAGTGCTGGAGCTAATGAGTGGGGTGAGTCATCGATCACGGAATTGTGCTTGTAGTATGAAAAGTTCACATCTATTATGCCATGAGGCGGAGCTATATATTTCTAGAGTCACATCTGCCATACTAATCCCTAACATTGAGGAGGGGTTCATTCTGAAACTCATAAGCCCAGTAAGATTTACTATCACCAGGTCCCATTGATCTGGAGAATTGTTAAACTTGATTTGAGTTGAAGCTTTATCTCCTCCATAAAATGCTTCTTCTGCTACACTTCATCTCATGTTTGAAATTCCGTTTATGGCATTGCTGTGGTTTAGTTTCACAATTTCTGAGGGTATGGAAGAAGGATGCTCGCCAAGAATGGGGTTGGTAGCACAAGGATGCAGAGGGTATACAAATCTGTTGTAAGCGAACATTAGGTTCAATCAGCCCTAGAAGATGAAGACAGAAAACCAGTGCGCGGAAATTATGACAATGTCGAACGGTGTGTCGTAGTTTTACCGCTTTCTGTTCACACAGGATGTGTCTCATGAGAAAGACTGATAACTAGCTTAGTTTATTTATCTTGAGTTCCAAAAGCCAGCTGCTAGATCACATTTTGTATCATTATAGAATGGGTGAAGTGCTGCGTTTCGGTAAGGTACGCGAACCCATGCCTGATATTGTTGGATGTTCTTTGGGTCATTGCCCACATTTCTTTCTCCCAGGAATATATAGTGTGGCTTAAGCAACTTCAAGGCCCTTTGAATTTTGATGGGGGATACCTCATGTGGACAAAGATAGCAGGAATTGCAACCTCATAGAAATACGCGGATTCAAGTCCCCTATCCCCCTCCCTTCAACTTGAGGAGACAATCAGTTCTTCCAATCATTACAAGATGGGAGGAGGAAGTGACTTCAACTCATCAGCATTGAATAAATTCTAAACTGATCAGGAGAGGAAGTAAAGGAAAAAAAGGGAAAGAAAGGGAAAGAAGAAAAGCTTCACTGATAAGATGATGTTTTGTGACCACATTATCTTTGAATGAAATTCAATAATCACATGATTTATCCTCTCTTCCTATCAAAATAAGCATGAGGAGAAAATGTTTCGAATAGCGTAGACGAGAGGAGGAGTAAGAAGTATAAGCGAGAGGTTCAGAAACACTAGAAGAAACTCCGAGAAAATATCAAACTGGATCTTGTGAAGATAAATTAAGAATGCTGTGCTGAAATTGAAGAGCTGATTGTAATGTAGAATGTTTGAAAGAGGGAGGGAGAGGAATGTGCTTTATAGATATGGTAAATGCATATTGAGAAGTATAGAATAGTGAATGTCAACTTTCCATCCAAATTGTTGACGCAGCCAAGTATTTTCATCAACTGCCTAGATATTACATGATCTCCGTCTGACCCAGACTTTAGCTTCCATTATAACTTTAAAAAATCTAAAATAGCCGCTTCCGAACGACAACGACTTCAAAACTATAGTTCGAGCGGCAAAATCTAACCTCGCAGACTCTAAGGGGTACATCAAAATCAGATTTAGCACCTTGTTTAACTCCGATGATCCAGATGCTGGTGTCGGAGTTTTATAACTTCCACTAAATTAGAAATATTGTGCCAATTAAAAACCTATTAATCCACGATCAAGAGCTACGGAATCAAAATAAGAGTGATCGTCGTGAGATTGTACAAGGCACGAAAGAATGTCACAGTCATGACATATATTACTGTTGGACTCATTAATGCCAATGTCGGGATGATGGAATTAATTGACAATTAGAGGCATACAGTCAGCATTATCAAACTGGTATTATCCGAGTTGGGTAGCCTAACTTATGCCAAGACACAATCAAGAAATATTTTGTCATGAATACGTAGGTTTTTGTGATGAGTCTGAATTACTTGAACAAATCCTTGTTCAGTGAGCTATCTAATCCGAAGATTATTTGTTGCAACGAATTCAGAAAACACAGTGTTCTTGACTAATACCGGATTTCTGCGAGCATTTAAACGAGAAGTTTGTAATTTTTTTGAATCCAACTAATCTTTTACTTCTTTCAAATATCGAGAGCTTATATCCAGTCTACCAGTCCTGAAAAAAAGATTATGCACAGAAACCAAACCGAAATGTGGCTTTTAACTCTACAGTAGTCCAAGTCCACTGGATCTGGTTTTGACTATAGCTTAGAAGCCAAGTTGAGATCATCATCTCATATCATCTCAACCATTTAGATCTTTATATCAGAACAACTATCCTTGGGAGTGGAGAAAGTGTATAAATGTGCCATGAAGGGTGGATGGAAACTATACCGAAATAAAGCTGAGAAGTGCTGATTATGTGAAGGGACCGGGACTACAAAACCAACGAAATACTAATCCAAGTGAGTATGAAACTTGAGACGACAAACGTCCAAGATTGCAACACACATTTGCTCCAAAAAAAAAAGAATCAAGCGAATATATCACCTTGTTGCCATTCGGCCTTGGCTACTAGAATTACGTAGCGAACATAGCACTGCGTTACAAACCCTACAGAGGTCTGAAATTCTTGGCACTGCGATGGTTAGGGTGGGGGAAAGAATGAGGAATATAATTAACAAACACTAGGCAAGGCAGAAGGAGCAGATGAACAATGCCTTCTTTAGCCTTAAGCTAGAAATCATACAACAACTTCAACAGTCGATAAGTAGATTGCACTTGTGACGGGACATGCTGACACAACATATGGCAATGTTTTAATATACTCTGGCCGTCTAGAACAGAAGCATTGCGGGGTAAATCATCTAGGCTATCACTTCGTGGCCAGTTCAACGATATGTTCCATCCTTTCAGAAGTAGAATAGTAGATTCACCACCAATACATCTTAACCGATGTGGAACTTTGTCGAGACACCACCAGATTGTTTAGCTATGTTGTATGGATCATTCTAGTCGCTTGATTCATTGCCATCTTATCTAATTCAGAACATGAAATCCATGCTGATGACAGATCTAGGTTGATATGAATCAAATCACAAAAATGCTAGATATAGAGTCGAGTACAGAACAAGCTCATGCATCTCGAAAGATTATCTGGTCAGTCTATCTCCGAGTCGTAGGTATCATATCTGATGCTGGTAAGAACCAAGAGCTATTCTCACCCCACCAACATGTTTACTTCGGAGCATCTCTTTTGCTAGTTATGAATAGATCAAGCATCATACGAAAGTTTTATCATATACTTTGTGATAAGATCTAAATATAATCAGCCACACATGACAGAAAGGATTCCTTCCATGCGGCACAGCACTGGCTGCAGCTGTTATCGCAACCAAGATGTTGCCTTTGTCTTGGGGTCAAAATTTATGTCATCTGAATCATGCGTAGCTTAATCATATAAACTGTAAATACTTAGATACTGTTTGTATGTATTTTTAAATGGACCCATCTTGTTGAGACTTTCTTCCTACAGGTGCCATGCTATTTAGGCTGTGGATCTAATTATCCTATTCTTGTACCAATATATCTGGTGGAGTCTAATATTCGCACTTAATACCCGCTCGAGGAAAGGGCATAATCACACAAAAAAAGCAATAATGGCAAGGACAGGTACCAATCTACAAGACGCAGATACGAAAAAGGCAATTCACTTGATTCAACACAAAATTGACATGGATTCCGCACTTGTGGCCACAAACGTCGAGAAATGGATGATGATGTATTCAGTTGATTATAGATGAAAATCACACAAGAGCATGTTTCTTTTAGCGCCTTCGCCTTGCGATCTGTAGGTCTTCATAGCGGTCGATATGTTCCCACGATTGATATAGGACCCAGAAAGGACCACTTCTTTATTCCGTGCGGGTACGTGCTGAGAATAGTACACTATACAGATCTGGAGATGACGTGCATTTAGCAGTCCACGGGAAGTATTGAGGTTTGCACTCAAACGTCACACACGGCGGTTATGATACATTTTGGGTGGTTGGTGTTAGATTGTGTTGGGAGAGGGGGTCCAAACACGTGCATATCTCGTAACGCTTAGGAAAGATGCCGGCGTTTCTGATAATAGCCAAATGATGATGAGAGATGCGGAATGATTTGTTACTTGCTTGTTAATTATTGATTTTACTTGTGGATTAAACATATTGAATTTCGCTCAATGCAGAAGGTTAGTTTGACCTTGACAAACAGCGACATTAAGCTAAAATGGAAACTTCGACCATGGATAAGTAGCAGGTATCCAATTGAGAATGATGGGATTTGATTCCTCCACAATCAATCCAACGGTCACACCGACCAGGAAGTTTGAATCGGTATTCCCGAATTCACGTACATGACTTGTTACCCTCCGTGTGACTGATCTCATAAAAATTTCCCTCAAATATCTGGTATGGATGGTAAGAGGGTTCAGTAGAGATTCGTAATGAGCTCACTGGGCTTGAATTGTGTCACTGAAATGGTACACCGTTAAATGAATATCATTCGATCAGTTACATCCGGCTGCTTCTCCATTGTCAACCATTCTGTTATCGTCTCGTAGAGTTGTGGGTTTGTCATATCTCAACTTTGGTGGACCCGAGTGTCTACATTTGACGGGAAGGAATGAGGCTGGGATGCGGGACTCCGGTTGGTGTCTTCGTACATCGTCATTATTTGGATCTGCCAGGGAGAGAAGGAATGGCAGGACTATACGGCTGGTCCTGGGAGAGATGGGGCGGAGAGGAATGTCAGGACAGGACTTTGTATAGCTGAGATAGCTGAGATAGCTGAGGGTAGAAACCAAGATCAACAATGATGTACATCTCATGAGCACGACAATCGCATCCATTTGAAAATCGCTTTCATTCCTGCGACCTAAGACGATGGCGAATTATCTCCGCTTTGTACCCTATAGTCAGGGTACAGCAACAGGGTAACCTCGAGAATTGAAGAACACTGCAGTAAGACGGCGAATTCTATCTACGCCTTACACACCTTTTTCTTCTTCCACTCATACATCTTTATTTCCTCCACATCTGGCCACCATCTGACGTGCGTCTTCCTTTCATTCACACCTCTTGCGAATCGGCTATATTGTCGGCTTGCATTCACTGGATGGTTGGATAATGGCTGCTTAGATTGGGGGGAGGGGGTATGTATTGCAACCACACCTACAAAAAAGTGTGAGATTGCCTGTTTTCCTGCCTTGTCATCCATTTCCGTTACGTGGAGCTGGGATCAAAAGACCTTAAGGTTGTACAGCGTTGCCTGTGGGGGTATGGGTTGTTGAAGGGATTCGGATGGTGGTCAGAGTGCTATTACGGATACACAACGGCTTGCAACCAAAGACCACAGACCACATATTATTGTATGGAGTAATAATGAATGTTCAATCTATTGAATTTTGCTTAGCATATTAAGCACATCAGATCCTAATCCTTCCTGCCTGAAATTAGCAGTTCGGGCGCTGGCGTAAATCAGGTAATATTACTTGTTGAGAATATGAGAGACTGGTACATCAAACTATTAATGAAGGAGATTTTGGTTTCGAGATAATTTCACTCATTTACTTGCTGCGTTCGGGAGTTCCAAAGTTCGGAGTGGACATGAGCACTGGGTAGCGGTGAGTTTCAGGGGTTGACGAAGGTTAAACGGTGCCCAGCTAGTAGTTTGCCAGGACCATCTGTTCGATATTGCAAGGAGATGGCTAATTGGTGACTATCACTATCACTGGGTATGACCTTCAATTTTGTTTTCTCGGGCGGATAATGGCGGTGTTGGCGGTAAGAGAGAAGTTGTTTTGAAGAGGCAGCTGTAGCCTATGCAATCTTGTGCAATCATAATAGGAGGGCTTGACTATATGGGTTTGATTGGAAGTGATTGTGTGTAGCATTTGTAGCAACTGTCAGTCTAGGTACAACCTGCCATATGAAGTGCGTCGGGTCCTGTATGAAAGCTGACTGAGTGACTAGCTCAACCATTGGGTGAGATGGAGTCTCGGGGCGTTTGACTAAGGCGGATTTTCATCGGAAAGGCTTAATATGTATGAAGTAGCGATGAGTTCAACTATCGATGAGTCTGTAGACAATCTTCATTGGTAGGCTATGGCATCCATGCTCTGACTAGGTAACTCGGAGATGTCCAGCCTCTATTTTGGCATCTCGCCCTCCTTCGCCCAGTTACCACATGCCGGCTTTATCCATTCTTGTGCATAATTGAAGTATTCCGCAAGTGAGCAAGATGTGCAGCTTGTGCAAAGAGGCTGTGGGGAAAAATGTGAGTCTGTCACCAAAATCGATGCCGTTTAGATGAGCCAATGAATTTGTGTGGATGAGATTCTGCCAACAAATATGTATTATTGTGGATCATTTGTCAAGTCATTAGTGAGCAGGCCTGTCTATCGAATATCAAGGTCAATTCACGATTTAAGGTATCAAATTTGGGGTCAATCCATGGTGGGGACGGTAGATAGACTAACGTGTATTAGCTTCACAGTTCTGTTCTTATATAAATTAAAAATTCTGTCTACAAACATCACCACCAGCTTCCAAGTTATACAAACCCAGGAATGTCAACGCCCCAGCGTTTCTCTTTTACTCATGAGCAAATCAATTCAGTACGATCTTAACCGCAAACATCAGTCATTTCCGTAGCTGCAGCCTCACTATCGTCGTTTCCACTTTATGCCGCTCAGATCACTCATTGGGTGATGTTTTACTGGGCTGGGCTCGTATGCGTGGCAAGGGCGCAGCAATGTTGCATGAATTGACGATTTTTAACTGGAGATCGTCAGGGATTGCGGCCGATGCTAATATTGAATAATTGAAGTCTTCACCAGCATGACCAGCAAAAAGAACCCAGACAGAAAGAATAAGAAGGAAAAGGGAGCAAGGGAGTCTCTCAGTTTTGTTCCATGACCAAAAACCGAGGGTACCCCAATGGAACCTCGAAGCCCTATCGAACAATCAGATATAATTATAATCCTGGGTACGTGGCATAATGATGAGCTCCATATATTACTCAAAGAGGAAACCCATGGGTTAAACAGAATAATCCTTCATTTTTTGGAGGACGATGCATAGAATGGCTGCTACTGGCGTGGCTACTTGAAGGGGTCGCCTATTCTTCTTGTGTGTCGAAAACAAAATAGCGGCAGAATCGTAATGTCCTAGAAAGTGTACATCGAGGTGTACATGCATTCAAACTAGTCATAGAAATAATAAGCCTCGAAAGATCACCCACGAGGCGATTTTGAGGCAAGAGAAAGTGTCTCAGATCCTTTTTTTTGGTGTTAGAAGTTAGAACAGCCTTGCTTTTAGTTCTCTTGGGCTTGCACCTCCACCTACTGTTACTTGATTAAGTTTAGATTGATTAAATTGTCATTAATTATCGAGATTAAGAGAAGCAAGCTAGTATTTTGGATATATACATACAGCCGGTTCCTCCTCATTGTGATCATCAAGATACTCATCATTGATTTCACTTCATTTCTTCAATATACTTGTCGTCGCCCAGCTCCTTCCTTTCCCAAGACGACATGCGTAATTTCATATAAACTTAGCCATAACGCAAAGAAACCATTTGGAACCGGAAGTTGCGCCCCGGATCCCTTTTCCTTTACAACTGTTCATCTGTCCCAATTTTTGGTCCATTGGAGTAGGAGCCCATTGATATCCAGGTCGTTTCCTTTTTCCTTCTTCACTTTCTGCCATGTTGGATTATAATAGGGAGTTACCACCATGTTTCCCACCAACCAAAGTTGCTTTTCAAGGCAATCCTCATCACCAATATCCACCATCTCAGGTCAACCCATATCACACACCATTTTCATCTCACCATACATATCCAACCCCACCTCCATCACCACTATCATTTGCGATGCCTCAGGATCATAGGATAGGTACAATACTTGGAGAAACTCTATTATTGTCTCGAGTGTTAGGCTCAGGAGCCTACGGAACTGTTTATTATGCTCAGGATTTGTCCACTGGAAAAGAGTATGCTGTAAAAGCGCTCAACAAAAGAAATGCCTACGGGCAGCCCTTGGACGCAAGACAACGAGCCTATCAATCAAGAGAGATAGCCCTGCACTGGAGTGCTTCCGCGCATCCTAACATAGTTTCGATGTACAAGATTCTCGATGACCCGGACTGCACCTATGTTATTCTGGACTACTACCAGGAAGGAGATCTTTTTTCAAATATTACCGAGGGTGGTAGATATGTAGGTCATGATGCCCTGATCCGGAGCATCTTCCTCCAAATTTTGGATGCCACGGAACATTGCCACCGCCTTGGAATATACCATAGGGATCTCAAGCCTGAGAACATTCTGGTCGCCAATTCCGGTCATACCGTTTGCCTAGCAGACTTTGGATTGGCCACCCAGGAGCCAACATCTCGCGATCACGCATGCGGATCTACATTCTACATGTCTCCAGGTAGGCACTATTCATTCTACTTCCCAATCCCCCAACACCCTTCACAAACTAACTGGTTCCACTGTCAGAGTGTCTAGAACAATCATATAAGCCATACAGATGTGCCCCAAACGATGTCTGGTCTCTCGGAGTGATCTTGGTCAACCTTACCTTTGGAAGAAATCCTTGGAGACAAGCCTCATGGGACGATGCTACATACAATGCTTTTCTCAAGAACCCAGATTTCCTGAAAACCATTTTGAACCCGTCGGACGAGCTTAATGTCATTTTACAAATGATCTTTCAACAGGACCCAGATCTCCGTATCACCGTTCCAGAGCTGAGGTTAAGAATACAACAATTGCCAGGTTTCTACGCTTCCCCTTCCCAAGGATCTTGCCGTACACCCACACCAATTGTCGGTAATTTGACCAATGACTCTGGGTATTCTACCTCATCTCCGTGTGTCGCAAGTCCATTTCGATCCTCAACCTCGTCTCGCGACTCTGCTATTTATACCGATGATGGGTGTACCAGCACACTCAATGGAATCACTAATTCGACTCGATCGTCACACAGCGCTGGCAATTTAATAGATTCAAACAACCGTGATCACGCAAATCGCGATGTGCTTGCCCATAGGCACGCTTACTTTAATGGACTACCAACACCTTCTGGCTCTCAAGGATCTTGCCAGTCATCTTCAATTTATACAAAAGTTGGAACACCTTTCCCACGGAAGTTTTGAATAAACCGGCTGTGGAATGTAGAGAATTCACGAGGAATTCTCTTGAAAAAAGTTTCACTTATTTTTTTATTGACCTTAATTTTGGAATTCATTGTATAGTTCTTTTTTTTTTTTTTGGACCGGGCTGCTTAAAAGAGGTGCAGAATCCGGTTATCGCATGATTAAAACGAAGAAACGTTGGAATTTTGACCTTGGGTCTTTTGTGCAGGAATCAACCAGGCGTTTAGGGCAGATAGGACAAGCATGGCGGCGGCAGCATGTCGTCTACTGGGAGTTGTGGTGCTTTTTTATCATGACACATTTTTTGGAGTTAACGGATTTTCTTTTAAGCCATATGGTAATTTCGCTTTATACCCTTTGGGCGGAACTTTCCCAACGCATAGGACGGTAGAAGGATGGAATTTTCATGCTTGTCTGGCTAGACAAGCTTCCATGGCAATAAAATACGTTACAGACCACTTGTAAATAAGCGGTCGGGTTTTAGGGATAAGATGGTGTTGGGGAAGAAGAATAGGTATAATGTACATGTATATCGAAATAGCATCTCATGCATCGAACGGAGTCATCGCTCTAACAGCAGTTAGAATAGTACAGCAATCTCTGACAAACAGATTCTTTGTTGCTTGCATATATGATTGATTCTAACGTCGCATATTGCACCTGTGCTCTCTCGAAATAAAACCGGACTTGCGATACGCTCGGCATTACTATCAGAAGTGGAAAATGCAACACCCTCAAATGCTTGTCTTGAGAGCCAGATTTACCCGTCCCGCCTGCTAATTCACGAACCACAATGGAAATGACTATCACCTACGAAAGAGACGGGAGCACATGCATGAGCCTAGATTAAGTGTCTGGGTATGGATATGCGGTGACTGGGATCACGATAGTGTGTGGTGATTCATTTCAAGCCACCGTTCGCCTTGATTTCTTCGAGGTGCACGCTTCTGCGCCCGAGAGGGTCAGATGATGCTTAGATAACCGACCAATAATATACGAGAATTGTGTTTGTGGCGAGGACTATCACGTAAGTTCACTTGGCCACTCACTGCCGCTTGCTGATCTGGCAACTATCCCCAAAATGCACGTGCTGTCCATGCCCCTTTCTCAGTGAAGCGAAGCCGCTAAATTCCCCGCATTGCATCTGTGCTCTGCTCGAATATTTAGTCCTTGGTCCTATCTATAACAAAAGATGAGTTGTTCAGTTAAGTGGTGCTCAGATATTATTGTAGCATATCTGACGCTTGGTAAACCTCTTAATCTGACCGTCTTGCATTACCATCATCGGTCCGGACGTTTTGATGCATCACGATCTTTTGTCCCTGAAGTATGGAAGGAAAGCTAAAACAGGTACATAAGGAGGGTAATAAGACGATCCATATAGAGGCAATAAGTAGTGAGATAAGACGACTGTTGACTGAATGTTCTCAGCGTAGACGATGACGCGAGACTGGTACTAGCTAATCATCAGTTGTGTAGGCGGACTACGGCTGATTAGAAGTATATTCTATATAAAGTCTTGTCAGTGAATGTAGTTTATCGAACTGAAAAATCGAACTCAATCTCTCGTGTATTGAGGAGTTAAGATCAGGAGATAATTGCATTTAAATGCCAAGCCGCTCCAAGCAACTAGTGGGCTGACTCACGTGACTGTATTCTATCTTTGTTGCACATCTTGGATTGGACATGGTGAATGTCATGAATGTCTCTCGGCTTTGCAAAAGACATGAACATAAAAAGTTAATAAATGCGGTCTGTCAGTATGACACCAATCCGAGCCCGGATTTTCCTGTCGATCATCTCTCTAACAGTATAGAGGAATGATATTCTCATCGTGGCCAAACTTAATAAGCGAGAAGTAATAACAATATGATTGGATCGCATGACCGACTAGCTCTCGAAATTTGGATCTGGAGCTAGCTACTTCTCATTCTTAGGGATTTGCTAGTTCCTTGGGTTTCATGCCCGTCATATCTGCGACGCCACCTCCGGATGAATAGCAGTGATATAGGCTTAATCCACAACTCATCAAGAGTCAACTTGATGGAAATATATAAACCCTTCAAGGTCTGGTTTCATTAATGGGTTTTATTAATGAGTTTCACCTCTTCAGCTAATATTCTGAAAATTTGAGGATGTACCGGAACGTTTCCAACAAGCGTGCTAAGGCTCCATAAAAATCGGTATTTTTAACCTCACTATCATGTGGATCTGCGCTTTCAAAATTCAATAGCTTCATGAATCTGCAAGCTGTGCAGGTTCCCATTTCAAATATTTCCCTTAAGCCAAGAGCTGAGGATTTCTGGTTAAGGCGCGGTTGGCTGATGGATGAGCTCGTGATGTTATCTTAATAGGCTTGAAATTCAAACAGACCTTCAAGGGAGAACATAGTTGGTTTTGACAACAAGAAAGACTAGACATGTCCCGGGCGAAGAAAACATTCATAGAGTTAAAGTTTGGGGACACACAGACTATCTTAGGGGCTTGATCATATTGGAATCGTGGAAGAAGTTCATTTTGTCGTCTCGGTGTAAGTGAAATAGCACGGCTATGGTGTATAGAGCCGGAAAAGAATCGTTTCTACAATGGAATAATTATTTCCATGTTTACAGGTGACGAAAAACATTGACGTTCAGACAGATTCATCTTCACCCAAGAGAAAACTTGACCGAGCACATGTCTTGGCTGAAGTCATAAAAACCTAAATTTCTTTTACACTTTCTCAGCATACTATGTATGAGCAAGCTTCCTATTACAAAACTTGCTGATTGGCCATTGAAGATGATACGAATCATGATACGACCCAACCTTGGAATCAACTCTTTGTAATTTGATTTGAGACATTTGAAGACGTGCAACAAAATCTATCTTTTCTAGATTTTGCAACCTACAATTGGTCAAGTCTATACAATACTCCGTCAAAAAGCAAACGCCTTAACCCTAATCACAAAAATATATAAATTGCATGCACTATCGTCCGATTCCAAATTCCAGAGCACACTCTACAATTAACTCGTCTGCTTTTACAATGAAGTAATGCCAAGCCAGCCAGTTTGATAGATTCTTGAATCCCAGATGGCTTTGACTTAATAGCAATGCTATTATAATACTACGTTTACCGAAGCTATTTTACTCGTATGCACACCGGTGAAGAACACACAAGACTGTATTCTGTAGTATTAGTATAATTTACCTTGAGTTGCCTTCAGTCCGAGCATCGTACCATCTAGTGTTGGCAAATATACTGTATTCTGATCTGTGACCTGGAATATACACCTTTACCATTCGAATTCTCCATCATGTCGAAGTATCTGATTTTCCAGTAGTATGGATGTCGCACTCTGTGTGTCGGCCATACTATTGCCCCATCGAGCATACGTCTACACACATATCATTGCCGAATGTAAAAGCGCACCGTACACAATCACAGCCTCTTTCTCCACGCTTCTCTGCAGATATAGTTTGATACTACATGTCGATCTTGTGGACATGAGAAGCTAAACTTATCATTATTGATCCGCTCATTTCATATTTGGTCACTGTTCGTAACATTATGAAGTGTAGTGCACATAATATAGTTCCTTTTAAGTGCTCAGATCGCCCTCTCTGCTGATATTCAAGGAGGATGCATCCCTACTGGGGGCGGATAGATTCGTCACACACAATAGGAAATCGAGTCTGATGATAATGATCTGCACTGCCATTGAGCCAAGTCATGCCTCAAGGGCTTGAAACCTGATTTAATCATACATGATATGATTTTTCAGTTCAGCACCTTCCTCTACAACCAACCGGTAGCAAAAACTAAATTTACTACTGGGTCGGATGAAATGGGGCAAGAGTTCAAGATTTCTACATAGTCGTCTCGAATTCAGTTTCTGAGGATGCCTCAGGCCTTTTGTAATAAACACGTTGAGAAATGTAGGCAAACCAATCTCGTTCCCTCCGTCACACATAAATCTCACGCTCTCAGCGTGTCTAGCTCTTACATATCCGAGACTGGTTCACGGCATTGCTAGTTAAACCGAAACCCCAATAGTGCAAAGACCATCGCACGAACCTTTCTTCACACGGCAGAGCTTTGTTCGAGAACTCAAAACTCTACAATGACATTAAAATGATGTAAAATATAGGTCAAAGCAGTCCATTTCTCCGGAGCCATCACAGTTCGGACGGAGGTTGCCGCTGCCAATGAACATGGCCTATATCTGAATCTCCAATTCAGCAAATACTTGTTCTCAGGTCAGTTCGTATGGAAATTTTTGAGATGTGCAACAAAACGAGATAATGATAATTTGAATAACTTGGTTGGCTCTCAGTCTCTCCAACTAACCTCAAGAGCGATTCCCGCAGTGGAGAGGCTGATCAGTCGAGCCGTTTCTCACTTTAAGCATATCTCTCCGACATCCCCTAGATTATCGACCGGGGCATTTGTAAAAAGTCAGACATGCATGAGCTTGTCTAATAGAGGAAGGGTAAAGAAGTACCAGCATGCAGGATATGCATGTTATTTGCGTCTTCGTTTATAAAAGCCCTATTAAAAGCATGGGGGATATGACTAGTTATTTCCATGGCCATAAGACTATCCAAGAAACGGGTCATAAATAATATGAGCCCAACTCCAACTCTGCAAATCAAAGAACACCATGTGTTCAGGACTCAAAACTTTACCCCAAGAAGCAAGAAAAGGCTTGAATATTGAAAAGCCGAGATCGGGAACCTTAGAATAAATAGATTATATAAAGAACACTTTATAAAAGATTCCACTCAATATCTCCAGTTCCACTTGATTATTTGGTGTCCAAAGGGCCTGGATCACAAAACTCCCACATAAGAATATTCTTTAACCTAGGGCTCGAAAAGCCAGCAGACTGGGCTTTAAAGGGCAGCTATCTCTTGAATAAACCGCAAGAAGGCATAATCTATACCTAGAAGCGAGCATAGTCTAGTAATGTTATCTTACTTGAGCCTACAGCACATAAATATACCCCTCAAAATTCTCAGAAGTGCCAAAAACTTCTTTGTAAACCACCCTTTTGAAGATATTCTGACGGAGAACATGACAACTATGACCATCGCGCAATCAAAGATACAATTGTCTTGTATATCGAAAAAACTCAACTTCCAAGCTCACCAGTTCTGACATCAAGGTTCAAACAGCAGAATTAAACTGGTAATCCTTCTGCTTAAATCGCTGAAATCGTGACCCTTTCAAAAATGTCTTCATCTTGGAAATCGACAGTAATCTCAAATAATATTATCAAGATGATAAATCTTGAATATACTATTCATTACAAGCTAACGAATTTGTGCATCCAGAGTCGATTTGTTCCAGAATTTTGAAAGCAGGGTTAATTTTGGCGTATCCATCTTGGGCTCTGATGAAGCCAGTTCTGCGATTCGAACTGAGAATTCATCTTCACCGCAATTTCGAAAGTACACGTGCACAAACACGGTATCTTAGTCTGCTACGAGGCAGGCAAATGATGCAAGATCCGCACCAGTCTGTTCTTTTGGTACCCGAGCACATTTGTGGACTTCAAACTTAAGCTATGCCGACTTGCCAGAACTGACAATCTAGATTCAATAGAGACGCACGCATCAGGCTGAAAACCGGTGTGGTTGTGGAATAACGTGAGATGCTGCAAGCTGGACTTGCACCCTACATCTTGCATTGACTCACATCTGACCATTTTGGAAATGCTTGTCAAAACGTACAGCATCCCACAGTAGCGGACGCCGGGACTCCCGTGGAAAATTACCATCGAATCGCTAGTGTCTTAAATACAGTGCGCACTATGGTTGACTGGTGGAAATGCAAGCATATCATGCAACCATGAAAGAAGGATGAAGTGTTCTTGCAGAAAAGATGGATGTGCGGTGTGTGGTGTATCGTGTATGTGTGGTGGATGGCTGATGGTCAAGGGTGTTGGGATTTTTTGATGTGGTAGCCGCTCACGGTTCTCCGTGCGGTCAAAACGCAACAAAACGTGACGAAACGCGAAACGTTGGTATCGATAATGAAAGGAAAAGTCCAGCCGACGAACACTGGCTCGCCATCAATTAATCGATGGCTGTCAATTCTGCATTGCTTTCCGCATTCGATCATTCGTGAATCGTGAGGGCATGAAGAGACATGAGCATTGTGGAGAGTACGCAAACGGAAGCATTGCCGAGAATTCCTGTCCATACAATGCTCGTACAACGTGGAGTGTCCGCATACTGGCGCTGCAAGAGACAATTGTTTTATCGACGCGTTGTGCTCCGTCGTACAGGCTAAAGGTGTATGGTGCAGCCACAGCATTGGATTCTCGAGGTACTGGTACTCGATGCCATTCACTCTCGCAAGGTTGTCAATAATGCCGTTGATCCATGCAAAACGGAATGGGATCAAAACAAAACATTCGTCGCGTACCATCTACCCATGAATACTCCATACCGCGACAACAACAAACTTACTGCCGTCACTGCATCGAACCATTCACACCCAAAACAAGTAACAATCAATGATGAGCTGACGAAGTGTCCCACCCATTCTCTGTTCACACTGCATAAGTTCGGCTTTGTTACCCGAAGCAATGACTGGGGAACAACGTCTTCATGCTTCCTGCAGTCGGCGCATAACCGAAGACTTGTTTTCCGCTCCGACTTGAGAATTATCCCGTGGCAAGTGGATGGGGCTATGTATGGATTGCTCGCATGAATTTGAGAGCATGTGATTTAGCCCCAGTGGGAAAGCGTCGCAATTCTTTTTATGCTATCTTTTTTCTAAGTCGACCGTGGTGATTTAGGCGTGCCTTTCGTCTCAAATCAGCTGAACAACCGTTGAGAACTAGGTGCAGCTGTTCAAGTCTATACACGTTTGATTAAGAATGTACATGACTGCCAAATGCTTGGCAGGACTGGGTGCTCGATATACTCACATAACTTTCTTCATCTTCCCCCTTTGTCATTAGCGACTTGAAAAGTCCATGAACTTTCCATCTTCAAAAAAAGGGGGACCGGTATCGTCGCAATGACTAATGGCTTCTTTCCGTGTCTTTGTAGACTTCATTGCGCAGCGTCCGGCGGCTATTTGACCGAAGCGAAGGGCATGGAAGCTCCTGCCTTGCCGATGATAATTCTTTCGAAACTTTTTCGTCAAAGTAAATCGTGTCTATCTGTCATATTGATAAAGATTGTCTCAATGACTGATGACTTCGTTCTCTGTTCTGGATGATTTAGTTGCATTGCATCCTATGGCCAAATGGTCAAGAGATCAGGAAAACTCTCACCTTGCCCATGTAGTATTTTTTTAAACTTCCTGGGCACCATGAAATGCCCACATTCCAAATCTTATTACCGTCACGACTTAAATGCTCCTTCTGCCGCTATTGTTGACGTCATAATGTGTGCCCGTGTTTAATTATTGGTAGAAAATGAAAACAATCAATTGTGTGAAAAGAGGGAGAGTGCAGCTCTCTCTTATACACAAGTTTTATCTAGCTCGTGTCCTATATCTACTACTCTTCAACCTCGTTGGCCTTTTAAACTATCGTCGATGTTTGCTTGTTGAGAATCGTCACTGATCTGACTTTTCAATAGATCACTAAATTATTCAAGGCAATGATTCAGGTTTTCACCCGCAATTCATTGTGTTATATACAGCGTTGAATAAAATGACCACGATAGAGACAAAGTACCCTTGTATTCATTTTAAACAGGCAATTTATCGATGCTTGATTCTTGAAATGAATTTCATTGCAGTGTGACTGAGGCATCAAGGCCAGTTTCGCTAATGCATGCCCCATACCCCAGCTCTTGGCGAAGAAGAATACTCACTCTTTTCAACATTCAATATCAAACAAGAACATCAAGAACTCGGTATTTCAAACCGATTCTTTGCCAGATTTGTGACAAGCTCCTGGGGTATTGAAAATCGTGTAGAAATTTTCTTCTTTAGATCATGTTAATGCTGTTAATAACAAAAACTGCCGTCTTTAATTTATGATCTTCTTCGAATTGTTGGGTATACCACTCTTTGTTCTATTTAAAGCCCTGGTATTTTGCCGACTAAGATAATGATGGTAGTGATGAAGATACAGATGAATTTCGGCCAAGATTTCCGATGGAGAGACTCTTAGCACTTTGGAAAACATAGAAGGCCTTTAATGAACCATACTCGTCCATCATATGGTACCTCTGCACTTTTTTGATTATCCATCTCGTGTATACGAGTACTATAGTAATTATATCAAATATGCTTTTCATCTAATCGTAAGTACATTGCAAATCCACAATACACATTTTGTGTGTTATCTCCTTATAACTCCACATCGTGATCTAGTCCTTCGTGACCGTAACCCATCCAATCTCCCTGTCTTACTATGTATGATTAGTGAAAATCCAACTGGCCTCCAGAATGTGAATATCCTTGATTGTCACCGAGGTTCGGCGGATTTTCCCAAAATCTCAAGGACAATATTGCACTTGACAGATTTAAGCTTAAGGTATTCTCCGGCTCATTGCTAGCGTAGCGCACACCACAAAATCCGATTTCCAGAAATCTCCCACTTCACACAACGATACTCATAGAAAACTTTTCTCCTGGCACCAAACTCTTCATTCTATTGAGAATTCGCAGGAATCTTTTTGGATATCAGATCATACGCCAGGACGACAGCGAGGAACTTATCTCAATCACATCTGGTACATATCTGTACAACATCATTCTAGTTGACACCACCAACTTAGAATACGACTTCTACTCCATTGCACTTAAAAATTCTTCGCATCTCACCTCACTCATTCCCATCTACACACATCACCAGAACACAAGCAGCACACGGCTTACCATCTTACGGTTTCCGAACCACAATCTATCTGCAAATTGTGTTTCTATTCGGAAGTATCTATGTGCTTGCTTTATTCCATCGTCAAATAGATCACCGCTACCCTTTAGTTTTACAGATACGATACAGAACCGACTCCATCGTCATAAGTTAGCCAGTTACGACAATGTAATTACAAATGGCATAACGACTCGAATAGCATAGTGACTACAGATAATACAACAAGTCCAAGTAATATACGAAGTACGAATAACCGAAAAACAAATAACACCTATCAATTATACTATAGATTCTCCCCGTCTCACAGCATCATAAGATGTCGTCACCGCTTTCCTCCCCAGGCGCCTCTCCAGGTTCAGCTGCAGACTTCACTAGAGGAGACTCCGAGCCTATCGAGTCGCCAGTCTTCGATTCGTCCAACCGAGCTACAAGTAAGAAGACTACAAGCAAGAAGACTACAAGCAAGAAGACTACAAGCAAGAAGATTACAAGCAAGAAGACTACATGCAAGAAGACTACATGCAAGAAGACTACCGCTAAGAAGACTACCGCTAAGAAGACTACCTTTAAGGAGACTATCTCTAAGAAGACTACCACTGAGAAGACTACCAATGAAAAGATTCCATCAGAGATGACTGCGGCTGAGGAGGCTATAGCAGTGCAATCTCCCGATGAGACAAACAAGCGTAACTACAGTGTTGCATTCAAACCTGAGCAGTATAACGCTCATAAATTGAATGCCTATCATATATTCGAAGAGAAGAGGAGAGTTTGGCGTGGGATTGGTGTGAAGAAGAAGATTAGGGTTCCACTTGGCGATGCCCAGTACATATGGTTGCAGACCCAGCCAGAAGAAGCAAGGAAAAAAGTCTCAGAGTCGGATAGAGAAGGAACCGGCCGCTCATTTGGAACTTATGTGGAAAAAGAGATAAAAATTCTACACAATGGGGTTTCGGTTGAGGATTCTACGCCTGTCCATTACTTGTCTCAATTTATCGAAGACCACCACACTCCCATCCCTGAAGACGAGCAAAAGCGAAAGCGTTTGCCTAAGACTTTCACTTTCAAAACTTACTTTCCTGAATCGGCCATTGTTCTGTGTGCTCCCCAATTTAAATATGACAGTTCCCAGATGAATGTAGAGTACATCGAGACTGTGCTCGAGACCAATTCGAAGGAGAGTTTCGAGTTGAAGGCTAGGATAAAGGAAGATATTGAGCGTCGCAAAAGGAGAAGAGCACAGGCAGCAGAGGGGGAAAGATTAGCTAAGGCAGCTGTGGGATTCACTGTTTCTCCTAAGAAAGATCTTCGTGTAGGACTAGAGTGTCGTATGCTATCGGACGACGGACTTCTAATGGAGTAGTCATCAGAACCGAGAGACCGAATTCTCAATTTCTGAAAGCTATCATTGCAACAGAAGGATCATTCTAAATCGGGTTACACCAATAATGTTTAATGTATACTATTAATGTATATAACTTACACGATAAGACCCACAAGGGACTACGTGTAATTGATTCTGAATTTCAAGGAAATAGTCAATATGATTACTCACAGCAAATTTCTTATCTTGTGCTGATAGTATATGGACGTGAGTCTATTTGACTGAATAAAAGTGATATATTCAACACCGATATCCATTCGACTAAATTACATGACTAAACTACAATAAACCCGCACCATTCACTCCTCACATATCGTCCTCGACTCCGACAATCTTTAGTGAATCTCTCCACAATCGCCCTTCATCTTCCGGGTGATATGTCTGCTTCACCCATCCATTTCCAAAAGGCTGATAGTCATCCTTTCCCCGTTCCGCTTCGCTACAATTCTCCAAGTACTTTCCTCCCTTTCCCTCCCACTCTTTCCCAACTGCCGCAATAACAGTTGTTGCAGCTCCTTGTTCTGCAATTTTCAGAACCTTGCGAACTTTCTCATTACCCATAACTTGAGCCACCCATTCACTACCCAAATGCCTATTAATATTCGTGTCGATAGGGCCCGGGTGGAGGCTTGTAGCATGTAGTCCCTGTTGACCATAGCGACGATCTATCTCATTCGCCATGTATATATTTGCGAGTTTTGAATTGGCGTATGCAGTTCCGAAATTGTAACCTCCCTTTTGGAAATCATAGTTGTCGCTGTCAGGAAGATCGCATATTCGGTGGCTGGAGGAGGAAACATTCACCACGCGGGAATGGAAATCCCCACTGGAGCTAAGGAGTAAGGCAGGTTTCAGAAGTTGAAATAGAAGGAAATGACTAAGATGATTGGTGGCGAAGGTAACCTCGTGCCCGTCTTCAGTTAGCTGAAGGTCTTGAATGCCCATAACACCAGCGTTGTTGATGAGTATATTGACCCGATGTTTCGATTTCTCGAGGATAACCTCCGCAGCAGTTCTGATACTCGCAAAGGAAGTATTATCCATCTCTACAAGTGTAACACGACCGGGCTCTAAGATTCCGTCGAGAGAAGTTTCAGCTTTCTGTATGTCACGGGCAGTGAGGAATAAAGTAGCACTTGTGGCAGACAACGCTCTCGCCGTTTCGAGACCAATGCCGGAGGCTGAACCTGTGAGGACGATCACTTTTCGAGCCATTTTACCGATCAATGATTCGTCCTGGACAATCTGAAGCGCGGTTGGTCGAGCATCTCCAGGGCCTTGGGGGTTGATATGAGATGCAGCGTATCGATTCATGATGAAATGTGTGTGGGATCTGAAAATGTGGCTGACGGAAGAGGAGTAAGGAAGGGTAATGACAATGGGATGGGAGAAAATACATGCTCAATAGTTCCTTACTTATATGTAAATTTCACGGTTACATTTACACGATGGAGCCCCTGAGTCTCGCTCTTGCTGATTGGGTATGCAGGCGGGATGGCATGCATAAGCGGCGCCTTATTAGCGGCGCCTGTGCGCCGCCAACCGAACGCTCCTTCACCAAAATTATGGATCAACAATGGCGGCGCACCCAATCCACACTTCACTCCCCTTTACGTCGCCTTGGGTTATTGAAACATTGTTTTCTTCAATCACAACTCATTTGTATCCTGAAATCATTGCAGAATACTGGTTTTATTGTAATATCCTCCCCACCATGCAAACACCAAGTGATGGATTGAGCGCCGCCCAATTACCGACGTCGGAGCAAGTCTGCATTTCATGCAGGATACGGAAGAAGAAATGCGATAGATTACTTCCACAATGTTCGGGATGCGTGAGGTAAATCACTTATCTGTTTCCTGATTGGTATTTATTACGATTGACAATAGATTATCAGGAGAGATATAATATGCGAATACTCCACGCCAGAGCAGAACCATAATTTTAAATCTACACCTACCTTAACCTCTACGCAACCATGGCATAATATTCAGATACCAGTAAATTATGACCATGTTGATACTCAATCGATCAATTTCTCCGCGATGTTGTTTCTAGATCCATACGTCTTACAGCAAGGGCAGATTGACATACCCCGGCCTGGTAGTTCTATCCCAGCACATATTCTTCATCTGCTAGGAGACATCGATTCTGTCCATTCTTATGCTACCGAGTTCTTCTCTCACGATCACACATTGATGTCTTTTATTTCCAAGCCCCGTTTCTACAGCTACCATCTACATTCTCAAACCTGCATCCCTAACCGTCCAGAAACCATTCTCCTTCTCCTCTCTCTTAAACTAATCACCACATTACCTCCCACAAATCCACGGAATCCCCAAACTCCATTATACCAAGCCATAAAACATTATTGCCTTGAAGTAGAAACCTCAAATGTTCCTTCTCTTCCCATTCTCCAAGCGGAAACCCTGATCGCTTTGTATGAGATGGGTCATGGCATTTATCCTGCTGCGTATCTTACCATTGGTGCATGTGCAAGGTATGCGTATGCTCTGGGGATAAATTGTAATAAGCGTCTAAATGTAAGGAGGGTTCTTACAATGGTGGAGATGGAGGAGAGGTTTGTATTCTTAGTTCATTCATCATGCTTTGCATTCTACAACGTTCAACTTTGTCTGGATATTTTGTTTTATCTCCGCCCTGGATCTACCTGTTATAACAACAATCATTTTTTCGTTTTGTTCCGTATATTTTTCCAAGTAGAACATTACTGACATTCGGGTATTTTAGAAGAAGAGTTTGGTGGGCTATTGTAATTCTGGATCGGTTAGTGACCCCCGCCCAATATTTCGTTTTCAATACACGCAAACCATTCGTATTTGTCGAAATTATTTTGGATCAGAGCCAACCATCATTACAGTTTCGTTAGCATAGGGTCCCCAGGGAGACCCTTCGCAACCTCAGATCCAAACATAGACGATACATTACCATGCGACGACGAAGCGTGGAACCAAGGTGTAAGTCATATATTCTCAAACGGAATAATCAACCATATTAGCCTGCTCATCACCGCTCTATCAGATCATCAATTCCTCCAGCTACTCTACTTTATCCTCGCCAACCACAGGCCACATGAGTAAATTTGCTCTGCTATGCCAAGCTGCTAGATTACTGGGTCAAGTGCTCAACCATGTTTCTGGTGATTCATCTCATGACATTGAATTATGGATACAATTAGATCGGACGGTATACTCTATGCTTGAGGCTTCGGTGAATGTGGAAAATCCGGATTGCGATCGCATTGCATTTATTTACAGGTATTCTCATTTCAGTTTTCCATCCCTTTACACTGCCCCAGCCATAACCTCCGACTAATTTTCCACTTAGCACCCTTCTAGCTCTACACACATCATCTCTCTCTCCGCATCCATCAAACCCTCCATCCCCTCTAGATCAGCACCGCACTGAACGTAAAGCCCAACTCCTCCAACGCATAACCCAAAGAATCATAGCAAACATGTCCACGCCCCGTTCTCTCCTAGGACGCGATCCCAACAGCATATCCCCATGGGCGTTGTTTTTCGGTTACCATATGTGTGTGGAGCAAATAAGATCTAAAGATCCATCTTCCCACGATATTGTGGTTCTCGTGAGGAAAGGATTTGAGGAGGCGGATGTGAGATGGAATGTTGCTGGTATGTTTCCCCCCCCTTCTGGTGATTGCTATCCCACTCGGGTGATGTCGTGGAATTTTTGTTGATGGGTTTGTCTTAGGTGTTTATCTTCGGTTACTTGAGGCGCATGAGGTGATGGATGGATATTGAGATGCATTAGGGATGCAAATAGAGAGTCTCTAATTGAGGATTCTGTGAATCATGAGGATAATGCGATTGCTTAAGTGGGCGATCCAATCGTCTTGGAACGAAAAGCCTCCTAATTAGCAAACACCCAATAGCTACCATTTCTGGTAGTAGATGAAATGGCAAATTAGATGGCATGAGTATGATATGGATTGAACAATGCCTCCATTTGTATTTGACATCCAACCATATCCATGCGTTGGACATGTTTCCAATAGTCATAAAATTACACTTTGAACAGCCTCAATGTGTTCTTGTGCGAGGAGATAGGGTTTTCCATATCCATAATGTTCCATCCTCGATTGGACAGTATCCCCCACTATGCTCGCTCAACACCATCTCCATACATTACTCTCCCCTGATTTTCACGCAGCCTTTCCCTTCCCTTTGCCTCCAAATTCCAGGACTTTTTTCTTCCCAAAGTTCCTCGCTTTCTTCCACTTACAATACAACACGACCACGTCTTTCAAAACGACGAATAGGCATCCTCCTACTAGACTTCTCGCCCATTTTTGTTGTAATAACCCTGGCTTTCCTCCCCATCTCGCTTTCACCCATATCGATGGCAATGCGTATTTGAGTGCATCGCCCATTATGCTTGATATTGCAGGAAACAGCACTGCACCCATAAACTGGAATGACAAGCTGTGTGTACTAATGTTTCGACGGACTCCCATATTATTTTGATTACCGTTTTCGCCTTGTCGGCCACCTTGGTTGCCATTTTGATTTTGGTTGCGATCACCCATAGCTGCATCATCTTGGGGGATTAAATTTCCGTCTTCGTCCATCACTTCATCAATGATTTCCATTTCCATTTCTAATGCTAAGAATCCATCACCTTCTCCTCCTCTGCGTTGTTCTGCAGCAATTTGTTCTGCAGTTTCGCCTTCTCGTGGTTTACGCTGAACAGCTAAATCCCATTTCTTTTCCAGGTCGGAAAACATGTGACGGTAGAGGGTATTGTATGCCAATCTGACATAGGGAACAAGTACGAACGCGCGACCTGGGGATGGAGGCCAGGAGGTGATACTTTTGCTATCGGGGCTAAAGAGAAAATACTTGAGCCATGTTAGCAAACAGAGACTTCAATCATACTTTGCTCACTAGGTGCAACTAGGAATTCTCAACCTACAGTGACAGGTACTATACTGAAAATCGAATCCGCAATTCTTGTCCGTGATAATAGGAGTGTTGGCGCAATTAACGGTAGCCCTACTGTCGCCCTCCAACTTGGTACAGCCATGAACCCGCCTCCGAGAAATGGAAATAAATATTTGGTCAACATCTGCCTAATGGGTAGGTGTATACTACTACCAAGAACAGGACGATCTATGAAGTCGTCATAATGCGCCAAAATCATTCCGCGGGCCTCGTCTGCGCCAAATACCAACGCCAGGCTGTTGACACCAAAAAGAAGAGATCCAGAGTAAAAGCAACTGAATAATGCGCCGGCGGCCGTGGGAAGTACCATTGTCTCCGCCATGCGTCGCATTTTGTCAACCATCAAGACGAGGTAATCTTTAGGCTGGTCTATTTTGAGTTGATACTTGCAGACTGGGCAAACAATCTTGGGTGCCATCTCCTTGTCTGCAGATACCGCAATCCATTCCATTAAACACGATTCGTGTGCTCGCAAAGAACAAGGACACGGTGATCGCCACGGTGAAGCTTGAGGCCCATCGTCAGTATCATCCATTTGGCATATCCAACAGGTCTGTATTTCCCTCTCCGCAGCCGCAGAAGGTACTTTATCTTCTTGTGCATCCCGGGACTGGGTAGAGTTGTTGGATTGAGGTTGATTTAAAATGTGAGCTTCATTTGATCCTTCGACTGTAGGCATGGGCGTTTCAGCAGAACTGCTAGCGGTCGTTGGAACTGCCAAAGATTCCTGGCTCGATTGCTCAGGATATTCTTCACATCTATCATGCGCTTTTTGGAGACCGGGGTTGGGGTAGGCTGATTCCATCTTGGACATTCGGGAATAGTTACTGATCGCAGTGAATAGAGAGAGTAGACGGGTATTATCGCATTGCTGGGACAAGAAGTGAACGGGAAATGCTTAAGAATATTATCCACGTAGGTGTCGGTATTGAGGAAAGAAGTTTGTGTGACAATGAGGGAAATTAGGTAGCCTTCCCGTTGCATGAAGATGCATCCTCGGCTTGCTGATGACGCCACACATGTTGAATGAATTTTACCAGCCACAGTAGTTTCTCAGCCTTGTCGCTTCAGACTAATTTAAGAGATGAGAAGGCTAGACTCTCTCCTTCCCTTCCTGTGATATGATGTGTCTCGGAGGTTTAAAAGCCGAGGAATCTCACCCGGCACATTCTCTACGGATCCGGAGTATATATACCAGGTGGGAATCTCGTATTCAACTTTACCTTTTCTTCACTACAATCTTACCTTCTTTCATTCTTCTTACATCGAATTTCAGAGTCACCAATACAACATTTGCCATTGTTTATATCTTTTTTCTTATTTCTATGCATAATATGGTTCATCAGAACGAACAGGGGAGGCTCACTCTAGAGGATCGCTTAGATCTTATTGATTATAGCTCCAAAGCTACTAGGTAGGCATTTCCAAATTCCACGGTGGATCTTTAATCAATGCGGACCAGCCAAGTCCTCTTTCTCGGTATGTATGTGAATCTGGTAATACCGGCAGCACCAATGTGAAATGAAAATAAGGCAGGCTCGCAGGGTTACCTCGAATCGAGATCTTTTCAAGTGAAATGTACCAGTCGGTATATCATGATCTGTTGATGTCGAAAACATTCCGCCGTGTTTATGTGCTACCGTCAACCGGTAGCATTTTCTTTCAGTGTTATGGCACACATGATACCGTTACCAATTGTTTGGAAACAAGTCAGAAGCACATGAGATCATAGACTATCTCATACTATTTTAATAAGTAGGGAATCAGCTGGAAATCTCTTGTATGGACGACGCCACTACCACGCCTCTCGAGATCTTTTTTCCTTATCTACCCCAAATGTATTGTTGATAAGGTTGCAAGTCCATCTACTATTGTTTTAGTGGAGATTTTAGCTTTTATCTAACTTAATACTTGATTCTCATTTATTTCCTGCCCACTCTTTCTTTTTGTTGTTTTGTTTTCCCTCGCTCTGGGGCTTTTTGTTACTCTCTTTGCACCTATTCTCAGTCAATCGAGCCATGAAATCCAGGAAAACTATCCGTTTGGCTATTCTTTTGGCTACGTCTTCGATAATCGTTCCCTCGATAATATTGTTTGCTCGCCATGGCACACTTAATGTGACATCATATTTTGGATCACAAGCAATACTTGGAGGTGGGTTTGGATACGAATTGGTCGAAGAAGATTGGACAGGTGATTTAGCCGGAATCGATTCGCCATCTGATTGTAATGTCACAGAAAACTTCGAGTGGTTGGGAAGGTACAACTTATCATACCCTTTGAAAGTTGCGCAGCGAGATATTATCGCGAAACCTAATCATGGAGAAAGACCGTCAGTCACCGTGATGAAAGCGTCCTTGTTCGATAGCCCTGAAGTATTCGAGCACGCAGAGCTTTCTATTGATAGAACCGTCAACCATTGTTCTCCACTCTCTCTTGAAGTCCCTTATCCTCCAATTCGGAAAATCGACGCTTCGCATATGATATTTGGTCTGCAGACCACAATAAAGCGTCTTCGGGACACAAAGATGCACCTAGCACGATGGCTGCCCAATAGTGGAGCTCGTTTGATCGCAATAGTAAAAGAAAGCGAAGAGACGTTGGCATCTAAATCTGAAATGGCACGACTCCAGAAAGAATATCGCAAGGCAGGCATGGACATCACAATAGTACCACCTGTCAAGAAAGAGGACTTCTTCAATCAACGATATTTCTCCCTGATAGATCTGATGTACAAGGCCCGCAATAAGAAAACAAGATGGACTGTAGTTATGGACGACGACACATTTTTCCCTTCTATGCGTGGGCTACTAGACGAGCTTGCTCTTTACGACCACACGCAGCCTCAATACATTGGCGGATTATCCGAGAATTGGGCAGCCGTGAGAATGTACGGACTAATGGCATTCGGAGGGGCTGGCGTCTTTCTCTCCACGCCACTGGCCAAAATTATTCATGACAACAACGAGGAGTGTAAAAATAACATGCGATTTACTTCCGGGGATACATTAGTAATGGACTGTGTATATCAACATTCTAAAGCCCAACTTATAACAGTAGCTGGGCTTTCGCAAATCGATTTCATGGGAGATCATTCTGGATTCTATGAGAATGGAAGAAAGATATTATCTTTACATCACTGGAAAGCAGGATCGGCGACAAAATATCCCTATGAGATGGATAAGATGCATCTAGTATCAGATGTGTGTGACGAATGCTTTCTACAACGTTGGCAATTTGATAACGATATCGTCCTTAACAATGGGTTTAGCATCACGAAATATCCCAAGGGGTCGTTAGAGCGAGGGGCAAAGAGCGATTTAAGTAACTCAACAATCGTTGATGGAAGTGTCGACTTGAGGAGAACAGAAGTGACTTGGGATGACAAGAATCTCGACGTTGAACATAGCCTGTCACCAACACGGCTGGAATTGATTGAGGGACAGAAAATTAGCTGGAAATTTCTGGATAGCTTTTTGGTCGATGGACATGTGGTTCGACAAATTTATTTGAAAAGGGGACTTGAAGGAGGGGGCGATGAAGTGCTGATTTTGAATTGGAGACAAGCGAGAAAAAGCCACAGTGCAGGAGGAACTGAAATCAGACATTAATTTAATCGAGAGGTAGGAGTCAATGCTTCCATTTTTTTTACTACATGATACACACTCAATAATCGGGAGGCATAAAATAGGTGTCGATAGGCGTTTGGGATGACAGGTCAACTGCGATTGGAATCCTGCAAGGGAAAATGTATATCATGCGAACGACGATTTAGGATATCATAATGTATATGTAAATAGTACTTCACCAATATGGACATAAACAGATCAAGAAAGAGTTCAGGATACCTTTTGGATACCTAGAAAACAGGAAGCGGAGACTGAAGCATAGTTTTTACATATGGCTTTTCACGAAAACAGAAATAGATCTCAATATAATAATAATATTACTTGCTGCATTTGAATTTCCCATCCACGAAAGAATCTCGGAGCCCTTTGAATACTCTTCAACTAGGGAAATAATCAGCCAACCCCCAAAATAGATGTTTGCCATGCAAAGCAACCTCAAAGTCCAAATAAAATTACATTTCCGTTTTTTTGTTGCACATCTATAAATGCCGAAGTTATCCGCTCCTACGAAGATCGCTCGTTTTGGTTGAAAGGGCCATTGTGGCGATACCATATTGGTGGTGCGTTGGCTGGAGTGATGGTTTGGGATCCGGCAGAATATCAAGAGGTCGAATAAGGTCATCATCTATCCTCAGATTTGGTAGAGATCAGATGGATACGTTTTCACGTTTTCACTATCTGAAGATTGGGTTATATGCGAGCAAATGCTTTGGACAGATGCGAATTCACTGATCGAATAGTCTTTGGCTGTTTCGTGTGAGCGTGTTTTCTTTTCTCCAAATCACGAAAGTATGAAAATATTGGGGGGAAAGGAGGTTCGGAGAGTATGGTCGGATTTGTCTGGGGAATTCGGATGGTTTGGCTGGCTCGGCTGGCTGGGGAATTGGAAATGGGAAATGAGAGATGGAGTGGTGGGGGTTAGTGGGGTGAATGAGAATTTGAGGAGGGAAAGATGGGATGGGATGATTTTAATGAAGGAGATGATACGCAGATTCATGATATGTGGTGTGATATAGTCAGTGTAATATGAAAGAATCTGAAAAGCCATTGTACCGCATTTCTTTTGAACAATCGGGTAAGCCCCTTCATCAGCTCATCATAGTCTAGTCGTCTACTCGCCTGGACAGATGAACATGATTAGCCATAACGGACCACACCGGGCACCGTACATATATCCCCAGCGAGCCCCAGGTCCCAGCATCAATATAAATGTTTCTTCGCCCGCGCAACCATGGCAACATATCTACTTCGTCCTCAACTATCAAACTCTTCTCCTCGGTCCCAGCCGAATGTGCGGCTTAAAGTAAGGTTATAATTTCACTCAGATTGATGTTCCACTATAAAGCTTGCTTTTATTCACATATACGAGTGAAATCTGGTAAGTTTTTCCGTCTCTAAATGAATAGTGGACGACGGAACGAGGCGCACCAATAACCTGGAGAAGGCTTCGGGGCACAGCGGGGAATTTGGCGGGGTCCTTCCTCTTGTACCTAGGTATTGCCCTAAATGGTACTAGATATGTGATGGTGAATGTTATGATCTCGTGCCCCTCTATGACCCTACAGATGGTTTGCGGTTCTGCTTTTCTACAACTCGATTTTTTTCTTGTTTGAGCATTTATCTTTGTTTTGACCTTGCAGATTTACTACCTGACTATACAGTCGCAGACTTCCAAGCTCGTAAATTCGCAGCAATTGATACCGACAGCTATCCTACCCGCACACCCCCTACTTCCCGATATCTTTCATTCATAATGGCTGGCGTTGTACCTGTCGCAAAGTCTCTCAAAGACATCTACACCGAAGATGCCTTGGCCGCACAAACCAAGAGATGGGATAACCTTCTAAAGCAATTTAAGAGTAACTATGGACACGATGCGCAGTTCGTTTCACGATCTCCAGGACGTGTCAACATCATCGGCGAGCACATTGATTATTCTTTGTACTCTGTCTTGCCTATGGCCATAACTGCAGATGCATTACTCGCAGTTTCCACCAAAATCGACGAATCCGCTTCGACTAGTACGACATTCAAGGTGCGAGTTTCGAACGTGCAAGGGGATAAGTTCCCCGCACACGAATTCGACATACCATTCGATGCAGTGGAGATTGATTCCAAGGTACATGAGTGGACAAATTACTTGAAGTCTGGACTCCGGGGAGCTTTGGAAATATTGAGAAAGAAGCATGGAGACGGCTTCAGGCCCAAGAGTATGGAAGTTTTGATGGATGGAACCGTACCTGCCGGTGGTGGATTGAGTAGTTCTGCTGCTTTTACTACAGCTTCTGCGCTTGCAGTTATGTTTGCCAATGGTGAGCAATCTGTTGACAAGACGCAACTCACAGAATTGGCGATTGTCAGTGAAAGAGCAGTAGGTGTCAACTCGGGAGGAATGGATCAATCTGCATCGGTCTTCTCCATTCGTGGCTCAGCATTATACGTCTCTTTCAACCCAACCTTGACTGCAAAGCCCGTTCACTTCCCCAAAACAAACCCCGAACTCACATTCGTTATTGCACAATCATTTGTTGCAGCAGATAAGCATGTCACTGGTCCAGTATGCTACAACTTGAGAGTTGTAGAGTGCAGTCTTGCCGCCGCCTATCTCCACGCAGCTATCAACAAATCCAAAGACCCCCTTCCTTCTGACTCTGGACCATTGGGTGTTTCGCTCCACGGATTCCATAGCAAATATCTTGGAGATTCCACTGCACCACTCGAAGAACAACTTTCAGAACTTATTGAACTCACAAAAAAAACATTCACAAAAGAAGAGGGATATACGAGAGAAGAAATTGCATCTGTCATAAATATGACAGTCCCTGAGTTGAACGAGCGCTTCACTTCCACTTTCCCCGTCCGCGCTGAACATTTCAAGCTTCGACAAAGAACCCTCCACGTTTTCACCGAAGCCCTTCGAGTGCTTAAGTTTATGAAAGTCCTCGAACATCCCGAATCCTATCTCAATGCCGATGGTGGTAATTCCACTGAGACTTTCAACCGAAAACTTGGTGATCTGATGAACGAAACCCAAACTAGCTGCAGAGAAGACTTTGATTGTAGTTGCCCCGAACTAGATGAACTTTGTGAAATCGCAAAGAAAGCAGGTAGTTATGGAAGCAGATTGACAGGTGCCGGATGGGGAGGATGCAGTGTGCATTTGGTACCAGCGGATAAGGTCGACGCGGTTAGAGAGGCTTGGGAGAAGGAGTATTATTCAAAGAAGGACTTGTCAAAGGAGCAAAAGGAAGCGGCAATCGTGGTTAGCAAACCGGGCAGCGGAAGTGCGGTATTCGTTGTTGAAGGTGGAAATGTTGCTTAGATAACAGTTTGCTATTAGAGATGATAAACGCCTTGCGGTACCAATACCCTTCATAGAATGTATTCCCAATTTTCTTATAGATTCTATTTTCGATGGCCATTTTGTAATGAATGGATAAATCTCACAGGAATAAAACCGTAGAACCGTTGATAAGCTGTAAAATCGAATTCGTTATGCGTGAAGTGGCATAGGTTCTTGTCCAATACTCATAGGTGTATATAATGGTTCCGGAAGTAATGCAGCTTTCCGGGAGTTCATTTTGTACCAACAATGCGTCTAGAGCAGTAGAAGAAGTAAAATAGAAATAAAAATAATTTGTAGGTTAAGTTGATAAATCATAGAAATTGCATAGCAAGAAGTGAGAGGATGAGATGCTTTTCCAAATTCGATGATAGAAAAAAAGAGGGGCAAGGGGGCTTTAAAACTATACCATGTTTCAATTGAAATGCCTAAATCTAGAACATACATTGACTGATTCGTTCATCACCCCTCATATCTGATATCATCGAAGCAGATCGAAAAATGGAAGGCACTTCATCAAACGGGTCGGGAGGGAAAAAACATGTTAGACAAGCTTCTTCGGGGAGAGGTAAGATTTCTTCTTTGTCGTAATGCAACGAGTCGGTGTTTGAAGCAACCGGCACCTCCACCTCCACCTCCATCTGCACCATGAGGATACCCCGAGAGTTAGAGTCAGTAGTTCGGATGAGATGATGTGGTTCTGCCTAGGAGGATTCAGAGACAGTTGGAGAACTGTTTTCCTATATTTGGGTTTCTTGGAAGTCACACGAGTGCGCGACTTTCATGATGACGGTAGAGGCTCCTTGGCACGTGGCTCCCATGAAAGGTGCTTGTTCAAAGGTTCTCAGTGTCTTCGATCAAACACCTTCAATCTTTTGTCTATATTCGCAAAACAACAACGGAATTATGGATCGAAGCACGCAGCGCTTGACTAATCGCATAACAGCTTTGCCCAGACGACCGACAAGAGGTCCGTTAGATATCAACGAGTGCGTCTCACTCCAATGTATTGGAACACCAAGTACTAAGTCCAGATAGTTCACCTCTAAATAGCCCCTTATCGCCTACAAATTACATTAATGCCACACAAACACGAACACTTTCGCCAGGTGGCCCGGCACCCAGAAGTCGAACACCTAGGCTTCCATCACCGATTCCCGGTTCAAATCTATCAGCCAACACTTTCATGACAGCTCCCACATCGCTCTCGCCATCACAAAACACATCGTTTCAATCAACGGTCTCAACGCTTCAAAAAGACTTCACTTATCTACTACGCCCAGAAATCTATCACCCTCTACCCGTTCTTGAAATTCCACCGCCATTTCGTTCTTCCCCAGCTTCATCACTCCCACCTAACCCTGATGTCAATACTCTTTCGTCACTCCTGGCAGCGGGCTATTTTCGAGCTGCGGCTATTCTGAGTGCTACGTTATTAACATCCAATCCTGGACCCTCATCACATGATGAGATTTTCAACCTCTTCTACATCCGCCTCGCATGTCTTACGCTCTGTGACCAGACACAGCTCGCGGCTCAAGAAGTCAAAGCTCTCGAGGATCTTAATGCTGCTTACTATCGAGATGATGAAACGGATACTCATATGGTAGGATGGGAGCTGAGGGTTTTGGCAGTTCGATTGCAAGGCATGGGATTAGGGGACGCGAGAAGAGGTGTTATGGGGTACTATGATTTAGCTCGAGATGCTAGAAGTATGTTGACAAAATTGAAGAAACGAAAGGCAGCTGGCGATGACTTAGATGGTGAGATCGAGTTATGGGAAAAGAGATTGGCGGATTTGGGTATCAGAGTTGCGAGTGCGCTGATCGAGATGGAAGATTTAGTGGGTGCTGGGATGCATTTGAAGACTTTGAAGGTTAATGAAGAGGGCGATGAGGAACTGAGGGCCAAGAAAGCATTACTGTGGTTGTGTTTGGGGGATATTGATGCTGCAAGGGAGTGTCTGAAGAAGGCAAATGGGGGAGAATTTAAGGCCAGTGAAATAGATGGAACCATCAGAGCCCTTGCTTTTGTTGCGGAGGGGAAGTATGAAGAAGCTGTTGTCATTTGGGAAGAGCTTATTGCGAACGAGGAAACCGTGGCTGGAAAAGGAGAGAAGGCTATGTGGAGACAAAACCTTGGTGTCACATTATTGTACTTGGGTCGTGGTGATGAGGTATGTATCATTTCCTGCTATGATTGTCACTTGTTCCTTCCACTATGAAGCCCGCTACATCCTGCATACTCACATTCCAACCAATAGGCAAGAACTATTCTTGAATCACTAGTTGCAGAAGACAATTCTTTCCATGCTTTAACATTCAACTTGAGTACGATCTATGAATTATGCACGGAGAGATCAAGAACATTGAAGGTTGCGCTGGCTGAGAAGGTTGCTGGGATGGTGGATATTGGGGAGAACGAGGGAGTAGTACGAGGATGGGAGAAAGTCAATGGAGACTTCAAATTGTGATTGGGGTCTAGGATCCTTACTGATTTTATGGGATCGGGTTGGACAAGGCGAATGCAGACTTCAACATTGATTCACACATTTTGTCACTTGTCCCCCCTATAGAGCAAAGTAAGCCCCGTTGACCAAAGCAACCGTTGCAATATGTGTGCAGAGTAGACTCTCATTTACGATGCATTGACATCATATCATACCTTGGATTTATCCATCCAATCTAGAACATTGACAGACATAAAAAACCATAAAACAGTAAAAGACGATTGTTGATTGGAGTGCCTCTTTATGCACAACTTATGCAGTCTTCACTTCCCCAGCCAATCAGATTGACTGAAAGACTAAAAAGAACTTTCCACTCGCTACCCCACATTTTGCCCCCGATACCGCTAGAAAATTGGGAAAAGGGCGGATTGATGGTTCGAATAAATATTGTTGGAGGTATGAATCACATCTCTAGAGTCATATTTTCCCAACTTTCCTACAACCTCTTCTTTTTCTCCTAAAGCTTTTGCGACAATTACCTCTCTTCCTCTGAGCAAGATTCAATTGAGAAATACTCAATTTCTTCTTCCGGATTTAGTTGAGCCATTGTAATCACTTTCATTTCTTCTCTTTATTCGTTTGCCTCTCGAGGTTCGATATCGGAACATATCTACAGAGACTCCGCTCTGAATTGAACAAAAGTCAAGATGCTTCGTTCAATACCCGCCAGGCGTGCTATTCGCACAATTGGTGGCAACACGAAATGGATGGATGTCGCTGGTGTAAGGGGCTTGTCGAATCGTGTGAAGGCGGCGGGCGGTATCATGGTAGAGAAGAAAGGTACGAGGGCGCAAGCTACTGCTGCTCCTCAGGCTGCTAGGTATGACGTTCTCTCTTGTTTGCATCTACGGATGTTCTCTGCGGGTTCAAATTCCACTCTCAATGCAGAAATTGGGGGTGAGTCACTTTGGGACGAAAGAAAGTGGACTGACATGTGAACATAGTCAAGTTAGAGAAAGTCCAAGTCCAGCATTCAATACCACACCTTCGAAAAATGATTCAGGCAAGGAATTGGCGGGACAGGGACAAAAGTACTCGGAGATGGATGAGTCGTATGTTACACCCATTTCCCGCGAGATGACACCAGAAGGTCCTAATTCTGGCATAGATTTATTGGCATGACCGGTGGAGAGATCTTCCATGAAATGATGTTACGGGAAAACGTCAAGCATATCTGTGAGTTTCGTACTCTACCTCATCAAGGACTCAAGCTAACGGCGAAATAGTTGGTTATGCAGGAGGAGCGATCTTACCAGTTTTCGATGCGATTTACAACTCAAAACATTTCGAATTTATCTTGCCAAAACACGAACAAGGTGCTGGACATATGGCGGAAGGATATGCCAGAGCTTGTGGTAAACCTGGTGTTGTTCTCGTTACATCTGGACCTGGTGCTACCAACGTTATTACTCCAATGCAGGACGCTTTATCTGATGGAACACCAATGGTTGTTTTCACCGGACAAGTCGTTACAACTGCCATTGGAAGTGATGCTTTCCAAGAGGCTGACGTCATTGGTATCTCGAGAGCTTGCACAAAATGGAACGTTATGGTTAAGAACATTGCTGAGCTTCCAAGAAGAATTAAGGAGGCTTTCGAAATCGCTACTTCTGGAAGACCTGGGCCAGTTTTGGTAGATTTGCCAAAGGATGTTACAGCTGGTATTCTGCGAAAGGCTATCCCTAGCCACCACATTATGCCATCTTTACCTAGTCAAGCCTCAAGAGCGGCCCAAGCTGTTCAAAAGAAACAGCTCGCAAGCTCAATTGAACGTGTTGCAAAATTAATCAACATCGCCAAGAAGCCAATCATTTACGCTGGTCAAGGTGTTATCTCTACTCCAGAAGGTCCCAAATTGCTTAAGGAGCTCGCTGAGAAGGCATCTATCCCTGTTACAACAACTCTTCAAGGTCTCGGTGGATTCGACGAGCTTGATGAGAAGTCTTTACATATGCTTGGTATGCACGGTTCTGCATACGCTAACCTCTCCATGCAAGAAGCCGATCTCATTATTGCTCTTGGAGCACGTTTCGATGACCGTGTGACTGGAAGTATTCCAAAGTTTGCTCCAGCAGCAAAGGCAGCAGCAGCTGAAGGTCGTGGCGGCATTGTTCACTTTGAAATTATGCCAAAGAACATCAACAAGGTTGTTCAGGCTACCGAGGCTGTTGAAGGTGATGTTATTACCAACCTTGCTCAACTTCTTCCAGCTGTCAACAAAAAGACTATGGATGAACGCAAAGAATGGTTCGACCAAATCAGATTCTGGAAGGAGAAGTTCCCTCTTTCTCATTACGAAAAGGCTGAAAGAGACGGTCTTATCAAGCCACAAACTTTGATCGAGGAACTTTCAAATTTAACCGCTGATAGAAAACACGAGACCATCATCGCTACGGGAGTTGGTCAACATCAAATGTGGACTGCACAACATTTCAGATGGAGACATCCAAGAACTATGATCACATCTGGTGGTCTCGGTACCATGGGTTACGGTCTTCCAGCAGCTATCGGTGCCAAGGTTGCCAAACCTGATGCTCTTGTCATCGATATCGATGGAGATGCATCGTTCAACATGACACTTACTGAACTCTCCACTGCAGCTCAATTCAACATCGGCGTCAAGGTCATTGTCCTTAACAACGAGGAGCAGGGAATGGTTACTCAATGGCAAAACATCTTCTACCAGGACAGATACGCCCATACCCACAGTGTCAACCCAGATTTCATGAAATTGGCCGATGCAATGGGTGTTCAACACAGAAGATGTATCAAGCCAGATGACGTAAGAGATTCTTTGAAATGGTTGATTGATAGCGATGGACCAGCACTCTTGGAGGTTGTCACCGATAAGAAGGTTCCAGTCTTACCAATGGTACCAGCTGGAAATGCTTTACATGACTTCTTAGTCTACGATCCAGGTTTGTACCCCATATTTACCCCAACTTCCCCACTGATCTTGTTCCAAAATTGGGCCTATGCTAACAATATCGACAGTGAAAGACAAAGAAAGAAGAAAGATGATTAAAGAGAGAACATGTGGTTTACATGGATAAATACCCAGTTTCTCTTCGTGTAACTTTTCTCTTTACAAAAATAACTTTTTACTACAACTTTTTACATAAATGATGGCATCTCATGGTTGATATCTGGGCGTCTTTTTTTCCTGCTGGCATCATGGGCGGAAAAGCGGAACAATTCAAAAGTCTTTTTGTTTTCGTTGAATTAGGTGGTTCTGGTTTTAGCCTGGCTTTCAAAATTTCTGATTGGAAATTGCTTGAAGGATGAAAATATGGGGAGGGAATATTGGTCAGAGGGGGTATTTGAAAGCAATGAATGGGGGAAGCGGGGAATGGATTGAGGATGAAGAGATAAATAAAAGGGAGGAAGGAACTAGTAAAAGATTAGTGTATGTATATAGGAAGGATAGTAATGGATGAATCGACGGGTGGATGGAAGGGATGGATGGACATGAATTGATGGTTATGAATATTTCAATTGCGAACTTTGAATGCCTGACTACTGAAGTGATTGAATGGCGATGTGATACTGGTTGGAGCTTTATTATGGTAGGTGGTAGCGTATCGTGCATTTTTGGGTCGATGGAATGTGTTGAAGATGTATTTATGTACATGCAGTTCGAGAAGATAGTTATTGTAATACTAGGCAAGACATGAAGGTCCTTGTTCCAAAGACAATCATATGGATGTTGGAAGAAAGGCAAAAGGAGGGGGCAGCACCTAGATGGTTAAGAACTGGAATGATTAGATGGGGTGCATGAATTGTATGAATTGGGCTAATGGATAGGGACAGGCAAGGTATAGTGCTTCAACCAATGCCAAGTAGATAGGAAGGACAAAAGTAGGCAGTAGGTAGAATCAGAGTCGAATCTTCAAGAAGTTTCGTGCATAAGTCTCAAGATAACCGTTGCAAATATGCTACGAGATCTTCTCAGCAGAAGCTAGGTCGCATGGGGAATTTAATGGCTATAGCAACTTTACTACTGTCTTGAGAGGTTAGAATGTTTGACTTTGACGAAGTTTGCTTAGGCGATGCCAACGTAAGGGTCGTGGTGACGCTGTTGGCTTCTATCTTTCTGGGGAGGGGAGGGTCCGGGCCTTTGAAACGGCTGGGTGAGGTTAAGGTTAGGAGAAGAAGATGGGGTAGTGGTATTCTGGGGAAGAGAGCGGGGAGATTGAGAAAGAAGTGTGGGATACCTACTAGGTTCTGAGGATAAAATTCCGAAAGAGGAGGAAGGATCCGATGGGAACTTAACGATTGTATAAGCAGGACCGGTTATCGGTTAATTCTTCTGCCTACTATTATCTAGTTCCAGTCTAGGCATCGAACTCTAATTGACAATGACGCCGATGTAGTTTCTTAGCAGGTCACGCGACCGATCACGTTATAACGTTGATGTTGATTAAGCGTGGACTATTTGGGAGTCGAGAGTCATGCTTTTGGTAGTCTGCAGGCCATGTGGTGTTTTTAAAGATCCCGATTGGTCCGAAGTACTAATATGACATAAATTGGAAACTTCTTGCAGAGATTGACCACTCAATTTGTAGGCCAAGTAAACTCCAAGATATAGTGCTATATTAACATGTTCTAGGCAGTTTTTAGTAGGCTCAACTTGTTGCTATTAGTCAGCAATAAGCGACGCCTGCAAGATCGTTGGACTTTATTTCAACCTCGAATAGTAGACCTCGTCAACAACGTGAAGTGTCACATCGAATCTCGATTGCTTGTAAGGTTGCTTTCAAAAGCTGAGTCTTGGTATCTTTTTCTCGGGTGATTTTTATTGTCTATCGAGTGAATGGCAATAAACGGCGGCTTGTTCTTTCCTCTTGCCATCTTGGCCTTTCTCCTTGTTGCTTGGCTCCAAGACATAGAACATTTCATCGATGCTCTAGTGGCGGAGCCATTCGTTGCTTAGTTCGGTGCCATTTGATAAGAATATACAAAGTGCCATACCATAGTGGCATTTCATTCATAGTCGCGGGGTATCATGTATATAAACTTTGTGTTACCAAGATATAGCCTCTTGGTCATTGTAGTCTATAGATAAGTATGGGTTCGTATCCGTGCCAATTGTGGTACATTCTTACTATATATGAAGGACATATTTCCCCGAATGTGAAAGTTTTAATATATTCAATAGACATATTATCCCGTCCTTCTAACCATATTTCTATATATCTTTCAGGTCAATTTTGCCCTGTATGATCTCATATTCTTATCGACACATCCTATCATTACTCCATCACATAATACGACATGGCTAAAGGCGACATCGTTGAAGAAGTTTCAGGGCAGTCAAACAAGCCTTTGTCTAAGCCGGCTCATGCATTAGAGTACGTGCAGGTTGCACATGAATTGGAAGCAAACCTTGAGGATGGTCTCACAGAAGTTGAAGCAGCAAGACGTCTTGGACTGTATGGTAACAATGAACTTGATGAAGGACCTGGCGTTCAACCAGTACAGATTCTTATTCATCAAATTTGCAATGCAATGATCTTGGTTTGTTTACTCCTATCCACACAGTCAATTTTCTTTTACTCACCCAGATTTATTTCTAGGTCCTGATACTGGCCATGGCCGTGAGTTTCGGTATCGGCTCATATATTGAAGGTGGTGTCATCTCGGCAGTTATATTTCTCAATATTGTGATTGGCTTTTACAACGAGTTCAAGGCGGAGAAGACTATGGATTCTTTACGTTCCCTGAGCTCACCTACGGCACATGCTGTGAGAGGAGGCGAAATTCGATCGGTATCTACTGTCACAATTACTATTGGTGACATGGTTGAGGTCAAAACCGGTGACACAATTCCAGGAGATATGCGGTACTTGCTCAGAACACCCCCTTCGTCCTTAGTATATGCTAACAGACGGTATATAGATTAGTTGAAAGTATGAACTTTGAGACCGATGAGATGATATTAACAGGAGAATCGCTACCCATTGAAAAGAATGCAAATGCAGTTTTTCCTGAGAATGCCAGCGCGGGTGATCGTCTTAATGTTGCTTTCAGCTCCACGACTGTCACTAAAGGTCGAGCACGCGGTATTATATTTGCAGTGGGCATGAAATCACAGGTTGGATCAATTGCCGTGAGTCTTCGACAGCAAAGACGTAAAGTCCGAGAGGTCAAACGTAATGAGGATGGGAAAGCTTTGCCACACCGATATGCACAGGCTGGCCTCCTTACCATGTTTGATTATGTCGGCAATTTTCTTGGCACAAATGTTGGCACTCCATTACAAAAGAAGCTGGCTCAACTTGCCTGTGGGCTATTCATCGTCGCCGTTATCTGTGCAATTATTGTGTTAGCTGCGAACGGATTTTCCAATAACCAGGAAGTCATCTTTTACGCGGTAGCCACAGGACTTTCGATGATTCCGGCTTCACTAATAGTAGTCTTAACTATTACCATGGCCGCTGGAGCTAATGTAATGCACCATAGACATGTGGTTGTTCGCAAAATGAATGCCCTGGAAGCACTAGGTGCTGTTACTGGTAAGATACCTTTCTTTTCTCGCAGTAATATTCGATGGTTAACTAAGCTTTGGCAGACATTTGCTCGGATAAAACTGGAACCCTTACCCAGGGCAAGATGATAGCGAAAAAGGTATGGTTGCCCGCCAGAGGAACCTACTCAGTTGGTGATTCTGATCACGCGATCAACCCTGAACATGGAGATTTGTTTCATAGCGAAAAGTCTCCGCATCAAGCGCGCAACGAAGAGGATGAAGAAAAAACGGACTCCTTCTCAAATTTTCTTCAAGACAACCCCGAGCTTCAAGCGTTCCTTAATATTGCTTCAATGGCAAATCTTGCTCATGTTCATAAGAGTGATGACGAATGGAAAGCAAGAGGTGACCCAACTGAGATCGCAATTCAAGTCTTTGCTTCCAGGTTCAATTGGAATAGGGAACGATGGACATCTGGAGATGCCCCTCAATGGAAACAAATTGCCGAATTCCCTTTCGATTCGGATGTCAAGAAAATGTCGGTTATCTTCAAACATGAACAATCTGACAGCGCAGAGGTTTTCACAAAGGGCGCAGTCGAGCGGATTCTTTCATCATGTTCACAAATGAGAATGCGAGACGGAGAGGTCGTAACAATAGACGAAGGAATTCGCGATGATATTCTCAACAATATGGAGGCCATTGCTGCCGATGGTCTCCGCGTGTTAGCTTTGGCTGGTAAACCATGGGAACACTATACCGGAATCAATGCTAAGCATGAACGTGTAGACGTGGAGAAGGATTTGATATTTCATGGACTGGTTGGCATTTATGACCCTCCGCGGGTAGAATCTTTGGAGTCGGTGCAAAAATGCCACCAGGCTGGTATCAAGGTTCATATGCTCACTGGCGACCACCCAGAAACAGCTCGTGCTATTGCAGGACAGGTAGGAATCTTACCCCAGGATTCTTCTGCAATAGGACAAGCTGTTATGAACGCGATGGTTATGAAAGCAAGCGACTTCGACAAGCTCAGCGATGGAGAAATTGATGCTCTCCCAATGTTACCTTTGGTAATAGCACGTTGCTCACCACAGACCAAAGTTAGAATGATTGAAGCTCTTCACAGAAAAGGGAAGTTTGCCGCTATGACAGGTGATGGTGTCAACGATTCTCCTTCACTGAAGAGAGCAGATGTCGGTATCGCAATGGGTGAAGCAGGGTCGGATGTGGCTAAGGATGCATCAGATATCATCCTTACGGATGACAATTTTGCTTCGATCCTTAATGCTGTGGAGGAAGGGAGGAGAATGTTCGACAACATTCAAAAATTCATCTTACATTTGCTGGCACAGAATATTGCTCAAGCCTGCACACTTCTCATCGGTCTCGCTTTCAAAGATAATATGGGAACTTCGGTCTTCCCACTGGCGCCTGTGGAGATTCTATGGGTGATCATGATCACATCGGGTAAGTTTTTGCTGAAATTGTATATAAACCATCGTTTACTAACACAATAAAATTCAGGTATGCCAGATATGGGTCTTGGTTTTGAGGCCGCCGCACCGATATCATGAATCGACCACATCGGGTAAGTTTTTGCAGAATAAACGGTATATTAACATGCCTTAGATCAATGAATCGTCCATATGTTAGTCTACGTCGATATGTTAGTCTACGGCCTCTGGATGGCAGCTCTCTGTCTCTCTGCTTTCTCCCTCGTTCTCTTCGGTTGGGGCAATGGTGATCTCGGTTTCGAATGTAATGATCGTTATTCCGATCAATGCGATACCGTTTTCCGAGCTCGAGCAACTACATTCGTCTGTTTAACTTGGTTCTCCCTCTTCCTCGCTTGGGAAATGATCAACATGCGAAGATCCTTCTTCCGCATGCAACCCGGAAGTAAAAAGTACTTTACTCAATGGATCTACGATATCTGGGCAAACAAACTTTTGTTCTGGGCTGTCGTTGCTGGGTTTGTAACTGTGTTTCCCACACTCTACATCCCTGTTATCAACCGGAAAGTGTTTAAACATGAGGGTATTAGCTGGGAATGGGGAATCGTATTTGTCGAATCTTTCTTGTTCTTTGTGGGCATAGAGTCTTGGAAGTGGGTTAAGAGGGTTTATTTCAGGATCCGGGCAAAGAAGACGGTCGGTGCGACAAGCAACGAGGATAATGAAGACCCCGGAATGGCGATCATGGAGATTTTGAAGGCGCAGAGTACACATATCACCAGAAGGGGGACGAAGGCTCATGTTGAGTATTCTGAGAAGGATGGAGATTTGGAGAGTGGCAATGGTAGTATCTAGAGGGTTTATTTGTGTTGCTATGGCGTTCGGTGTATTAGAAGATGAGGCATGTGCAAAGGACCCAAAAGGCTTCTTCTTCTTCTTCTTCTTCTTCTTCGGTGGACGGAATTTTTGTACAGGTTTGGTGTACGGCTTTAGATATTAATACGCGCGCGAGTGCAAAGTACATGTAAAGTTGTAATTTATCAATTCAATCATAACTTATCCAGATTGACTCGAATGTAATCGTTGTCTTTGATTTCTTTCCTGCTCGCTTTTCTCACAAATCAACGTATGAGAGACTGTTTTAGAATTGATTTCTAACAAGCCTGGCAATTATGATAGATCGTGTCAATGATAAACCATGTGAGTTTGTGTTCTTGAAGTTTTATTCTTTGGTGAAATACAAACTCTTTATACCTTCCGTGAAGATTCTGGATTGTGGGGGCGAGCTATTGCTAATTTTGACGGAATACTCGGCTCCCTTTCACCCCCTTCATCCCTTTCATGAGATGATGCGGTCTCACTATGTCACCCACCCTCTTTAGAATCTCAAATAAATAAATTGGTGGAGTAACGTATTTTCGATTGATTTGGGATAAGATGTGACCTAGTGAGTGAGTGATTAATATAAGTAGAGAAGATTACACCCGGTGAAAGGTAGAAAAGCCAATGATGTTTTGTCAAAAAACGAACGTTTCCCTGGCGTCTTGCAAAGTGCAAGGGGTTGAATCTCTGCTTAGCGGCGTAGAACCCTGAATGTCGCAATGGGATGCTGACATGTATAAGCTGCATGAGCCTAAAGAGGCGTGGTAACCCGTTAGTCTTTGTTAAGACTCGATGTCACTTCTTGGGGTTGTATGAGTCAGATTGCACTGTCGTCGGACAATGTTGGATACGGTCGTAAAAGCGTGAATCATTAAAAAGTTGCTGTACTATTTTGCATAAATTGAAATCCTGTACATCATCCGAGAAGCCCAACAGTCTGCTTCCGATGACGAGCAATATCATCATGTCAATGTCGGACATCGAAACTTTGGTAACAGTTCCGGCTGCACCGTATTTTTCATGTCCTTTCCGAAACCATACGCCGTGAACGCCGTGAAAAAATGCCCCAGACTTCCTGTAACGTAAATCCATCGGTACTATATCCATCTTCTAGGCTACTGCACGTGGTGTTGTATAGGGCCCATGTAGTCATAAACCAGTCTAGCTGTTGCAATCTCATATCCCTTCCGAACAAGAATGTGTCGTGCCAACCTCCGCTCGCCTTTGATTTTTTCAAATCCCCATACCTGTGATAAGTCAAGTCAGTCACGATTCAGCTTATCAAGCAAGGAAATGGTGTTGAAATACTGTAACACTTGTCCAAGAACCAGTCGAGGATTCAGTTTTATCTTGTATACAATCCCCCGAAACCGTCTCTTCTAACCATCCCGACTGCAAGAACTTCTCGCCTTCTTCTATATTTGCAGTGGGAATATATCTGCTTCGCCTCCGTATGTTGCCCCATATGCAATCTTTGTGTTCTCGCGTATCCCAATTTAATCGTCTTATCTCGGTCGTAACCGCGAGTCCCACGCCCGCCACATTATCCATCATGATAGTCACCAGCCCGTTTTCATCTTTTGATTGAGTGGCATGGATAGTCACATCTGCAAAGGATATCGCGCGCCGTACAAGCCAATTTACACTCTGGAGCCGGAGAACATGTTTAAGTGAGTCCGAGAGGCGTTTGTTCTAAGAAAGGGCCAAGAAATACTTAGTCAGCACAAACGCGCAACTTTTGAAGTCAGTGTTTAAATCGTCGCTAACTTACAAGAAACCAAGATCCATTGATATCATAAATATGTTTTTCTTGGGGAGCGGCCATTTTTCCTCGATCGGCTTGTGAATGAATTTCGATTTCTTTGGTGATGTTAAGACATTGTGTACATTTATAACTCGACTCTGCAATAGTTGGGCAAGACGTTGTTAAAGAATCTCATATTTGTGCCAAGTGCATGTAAGCGCTGGCGACAAGCCCTGTCACAATGCTACTTTTAACGCCATTGGCATGGGGGTGTCTATTAATTTATGGTAAGAGGAGGGTAGTATTCCGTGTTCGTCGGCCCAAGATTTCGAATCCTTCGAGTCTGATTACCATATTCGTTCTTGTACTCCGTATTTTAGTTCGAACTCTATGTACCTGTGTGCTCGTCACCTCGTTCGTTCATTCCTCAACTTACGAGCAATGGTATTGGTCTTTCAGTCTCAGGTCTGAGATTAGTCTAGACATGGATTTCAGTTTGACTCCACATAGCACTTATGTTCTTAGAGTCCATGATGGCTTCTTTGGATGTAAGTAATACGTGTCTTACCGGAGTTGCTCCTGTAGCACTGAGCAATATCAATTCCTGCAATCTTGGCTTCTTTTATAAGTTCTGTGGGCTTGTAAACTTCACAGACACACACACACACACACACACTCTCTCTCTCTCTCTCTCTCTCTGATTTTACAGTCACAGATAATAAAGAACAGACTCCACCTCAGTACTGTCCCCCAACGCCGGTATGCGAGATTACACGTCTGGGAAGTTCGGAACACTGTGGAATAATTGCCAGGAAATCCAAGGTCTCTACATACCGATAATATGTAAGCCAGGATATTACTACCCTAACGGGGGCCAAGAGCAGATTCTATGTCCTCCGGGTAACCACTGACTTGTTGGATCTTTCGGGCCCATCCAATGCGATGTGCTCTCTTCATGACATCCAGGTAGTTCACGACAATTTCCATTCCTTTGAATATTTATGGTGATCGTTGTTGATATTCCTCTGGCTTTCATTCTTATACTTGGATAGTCTGACCGGAAAAGTATTCACAAACCTACGAGAGAAAATCTAGCATTTACAAGCTCTGAAATATTAGGGATGATGATGGGGAACACTATATATGAGCAGCTGGACAAAATGGAAGCAGGAAATGTTGACGTCGATTTCGAGCCCCATCATGCAAGTATACAAAACTTCATTGCATCCCTCAAGCGATGTTTTAGTAAAGGTGCCTTAAGTATTTCGATTTCCTTCGATTATCTAGGTCTGCGTTTGAAAAGCGGAAAGACAATATTGCAGGTGTTTTTGGGAAAGTAGAATTGGGCTCAACGTTGGCCGTAATGGGTCCTTCTGGGGCTGGAAAGTGCGATTGCTTTGCCGTTGAGGTATTCTATCCCTCGATACTAAACACTCTAGCTCGTTTCATCCGATTAATGATGGGGAACTCAAAACCACCCCGGGAAAAACTCATGTGAATGGCGATGCCAGGAGTTTGTCGGAGTATTTGTGCTGCATACAGTACTCTGAAATTCAGTGCTGACCAGGCTAGATTCAAGAAGATTATTGGTTATCTTCCACAAGATGATGCTATTCTTTCTGAACTTACACTGAGGAGAGCATCCTTTATTCTGTGAGGATACACCTGCCTTGAACATTGACAGAGAATGAAGCTAGACGTCATGTCGATGATCTTCTCTCTTATCTTGGGCCTAGCCACATTAAAGATACCATGGTGGGTGGTCCAGCCAAACCCGTAGTATTAGGGGGCCAGCGAAAGCGTATAAGTATCGGAATCGAACTTGCCGCAGCCCGATTAGCCCTTAAACTCGATAAACCTATACCTGGACTGGACGCCACATCCGTCTTGTCTATCATTGGACTACTAAAAACTTTGTATATGCTTGGTGTTACTGTTATATTTATTCTAAATCAAATTCTTGACGGAATCTGTCTCTTGGTGTGAGTCGATCTCAGGACATAGTCATTCTGTATATTTCATTGGAAAGACTTCGTCAACCATATTTTGGCTGGCATTATCTGCTTTACACTTCACATTGTTGCATAGGGTTCTAGCGACACCGAGAAACTCATTCAGGATCTTATTGGCCCTTTATACTCTTTCATTCTACTATTCAAACTTCTGAGCATTCTGCACTATATATGATAGCTGCTTATGTAGGTATTCATGGCCTTGGTTTATGTGTCTCCGTGGTCACACGCAAAGAAAATAGGTCTCTAATGGCAATGACTATTGGTTTGATCATCGAGGTTTTCGGGGGTTATAGTCCTCCTCCTCTGTCTACGATCAAATTATGACACCTTGAATGGTTATGGAGACTGTGTCCCGGGGTAATAACTACTTCATTTGCTTAAGCTTTTACTAACCTTGATCAAGGCATGGCTTTCGGAAGCTTGTTTTTATTCTTAGAACACCCCATTGAAGTATCTTTATGATATTTATTCTGCTGCTTTGTGGACTGGATATACGATTAATCGACTTCGGTTCGAAATGAGGGAGATAATTCAAGCCCTTTTTACATCTTAACCCAGACTAAAACTCCATAGCATGCTGCTCATTATCGGAACAGCTTACCAGCTAATAGTATTCATTGGTCTAATCAATACAAATCGACACATGCAAGTATGATCAAGGTGATAAGGGAGATTTTAGATCGTTGAAAACTGTATCACAAAAGCTAGTCTACACTCACCATTCCGGTTCGAAAATATATTTTTGTCAGCCCTGCAAACTCTAAAGAAATTCCGTGCCACATGATTCTATTCGCTAGCCTAACCACTTCGAGTCCCGGTACTTTATTAACCTTCCCGGATACACGTCGAATTGTATATAATGATGTTTAAAGAAATTCGCGATCTGTTCCAACGGATATTGAATGTGACTGAGCGTCTATTAACCGATAAGTGGGTTGACGCACGTCAGCGCACATATTGTTCTCCGCTGGGCCCCGTGTGTACCCATTTCCGTGTGGTGCGTGATTGTGACTAGGGATCCTGGAATTACATGGCTCGCAAAGGGGAAATTTCGTGACGGAATTTGGAGATGCACGCGGGGGGGTTTGTGTGATTCCCGACTAAACTTGTCCCAAAATGAATGCTGTGAGTAATTTTGAAGAGCAACAAGAGGCGATGATCATACGAACTAGTGGATTTGTGTACGACATGAGAACTCTGATTATTGTTGGCCCATTCAAAAAGTAGTTCTTGGTGAGTGGACACGACCACCACACTAGAAAAAAAATTGTTCATAAGCGAAAAAGAGAGTTCCCCCTTCATTTTCCTGACACGAAAAACAAAAGAATTAAATGACCAGACTGGGGCACGATCCCAGGACCTTTCCCGATTTCAAGTACATCTCTAAGAGACATATTGTAAAGGGAATGTGATAACCAACTACACCATCCGGCCTCTTATGAGTTTGTGTTTGAGGGGATCATTTTTTATATTATATTTGCAATAAAGTGGGATTCAGTGGATGATTTGACAGCCCCGCAGTGAGACCCGGTCCGCTAGAGAGTGGATCCCACAGTCTCTGACTACTCCGTAATGGTTGCAGCTGCTATGTACACCTCATAGTCTTTGGAAAATTCAATCAGCCCACAGTTGAAAGACAGGTAGAAAATGATAGAACGATGGGTTTGCAGCAGTAAATGCGGTCAGATATTGTCCATCGGTTCCTGGACAAGAGTCCTGGGAATTCATTACCCTAGTTCTGTATCTGTAAAGTCGCTGATTCACTCTGGTACCAAGTTGGTAGTGCTGTCCGGATTTGTTTTCCAACTTACATGTACATGCAGCCTCAATGATTGATGGCGTGCAGATAGTCTGTTATTACTGCGTTGGTTTTCATCTGGGTGTTCATTTTATCTAATCCTACCTTTTGACTTCATCATTCTATCTCAATACGCACCGCGTTGCTTATCCACCACACTATCTTCCGGGATTTAATATGTGATTCCTAAAAAGCTTTACACTACGCTGAAAAGTTCAGACTTTATAGATCTAATGAAACCGGATAAATAGTGCCTGGTTCCAGTGCAACATGGTTCCCTTACAATTTATCTATACTATGGCATATACTTGGGCCTCAGCCCTCAGCCCTCATATTCTTGTCTGACTATCCTCATCCAACTCGTCTCATCCTAATAATCCCTATATCCATTCACTTACTTGAGTCAACCATTCAAGACATATCACCGCCCATACATATTGACCATGAATCACTGGCTCAGTGAAAGCATGTTCAAAGAATGGGGTAAGAAACGGCTACTAGGCTCACATCTGTAATAGTCTAGCCTAGAACAGGGTACGCAAGAGCTTTCATCTACGCGTTTGAGAAGATGCAATCCTTGAGAACCTCTCAACCTCTGAGAATTTTCAATCGTCTAATCAAGTTCAAGTCAGAACCTCAAATTATTGCAATGCGGTCTGGACTACTGAACACTCTGATCACACCCTGCAGTTCCAGATGAAATAAGGTTTCAAATTGCCAGGTCTAGATATCACGGATACATTCTCCAGCCCATCGACTAGAGTAGTTACCAGAACCAGATCGCTCAAACGTTGCATCACTAACGCACAAGCACATCTATCGACATTGAATGTCCGAAGAAAGGGAGAGGGGAGAAGTATAACACAGGGCTTATTGAACTTTTACTCTCAACGGAAATCCCACGATGATTCCATCGAGTCTATAACAAGTTCCCCAATCTGTGAGTAGGCAACAAAAATAAAATCCAGTCTTCTGCTCTTCTCTCATTTCCGCACAAACAACGCTCGATCGAACTAGAACAATGAATCTGGCAAATCCTGCCACCGAAAGAGCCAACAACCATGTCACCACCTTTTCGACCCTTGATGAAATGACAAGCGTTATTCAAGGAATCGGAGAAATTCTAACGCTGAATAGCGGCAATATATATCGCTCCAGGAGTTTCCGACAATGTGATTTGCAGAGTACGTATGTTCAAGAATCGTCAATGAAACGGAGCAAGATTTGGATTCACTGCACATAGCCCAGGTTTATACATCTACATTTGTGCACAATAAAAATCCGAGAACTCGAAGAGATCATTTCGTTCGACTTACGTCTATCGATCGATTCAAACCTGTTGCATATCACAATATAGATGAAGCATCGACTTCTTTTGACCTTGCACCAAAGAATACGCATATACCCGCCTCGTCCGTCACAACAAAATACCTCGCGAGCACAGTTCAAAAGCCAGCTTCTCTGATCATAAAGATGACAGCAAAAAAAAGAAGAGGAAGATTTCCACTCTTCAATATGGTATTGTTTTGTCCAAAGCTATGTTTCAGCTCCAATACAGATATCTTTAGATAAGTCATAAACTTATGTGTCAGAGCTAGAATTTATCCGTTGGGGGTACGCAGTGCGGCACAGCACTCTCGATATGTTATGAACATATGACAATATGATGACATCGATTTGTAAGTCTTACCAAGTCTCCTACTTCAAATAAGAAGGATCTCCAATCCTTAGAACCAAATCGTAAGCAATCGTAATCACCAGCGAATCCCAAGTCGTTGGTTTCAACAACCCTTCGTACCACAGAAAATGCCTCTTCCAGAAACCTCTCTGTCAGTTCGCGGCGGCTGCAACTGCGGAGCCATTCGCTATGAAATTCAAATTCCATCGCTCGATCAAAGACCGCTCCACCCCTACTCGGACAGAAGGAAATCAGGAGAACATGTCCACTTACCTATGATTGCTATCGATCATTGCAACGACTGTCGCCGCGCCACCGGCGCCGTACTTCCGCTTTGGCTCTGCTCGCCAATTGATTATATCAGCATCTCGCTTCTTCGTCGATCTGCGACATCTCAGCCCTCGTCTATCAAGACTGCAGGAGAGGGCGACGAAATAAGTCTTGCAAGTAGAGAAACTTGGGGTTCTGCTGAAGAGACATTTCGACCCGGGCTATCGGTTGATGATTCATTCTTAACAGCTTATATATCATCTGAGGCTCGCACTCGATATTTCTGTGGTCGTTGCGGGACCAATATTGGATATCGTGTTAGTCCGATGCCAGAGGGATGGCCTGAAATGTTGGATGTTGTGATGGGAACTATCGATAGGGAAGATCTGGAGTCGGATGCTATGATACCTGAGAGAGCTCTGTGGGTGGACCATGGAATTGGCTGGGTGAAAAAACTAGCCACGGAGGGACTTGGGACAATTCCACAACATTCTCGTACGAACGTAAGTTTACGGGCATCAGAATAGTTGAGACGATTGGTTTGTTGGCGTGTATGATCGATTGACGAACCAAGACAGCTACAGGCGGTGTGCAAATATAATTTTGACAGTCCATCTACCTCACAAACACTCTTTAATTCACTTTGAACATCCTCCAACCATGTGCATCCTATTCTGCACTTCGAGACCCATCCAGAAATTTCCAATAATCAAGCTCCCGAGCTTTCGTGGCTCTCCACCCATCAAAGCTTAACAAGTAGCATTGGATTTGTACTCTCTAATAAGCGTGTAGCCTAGTGTGCTGGTGCATACCTTACGAGACCACTTGCTCCATCTTCAGAGCTATAATTATACCAGAGCTCTCTCCACACTAGTCGCGACCACTTTCCCTTTCTCTCTCCGCAATTTCCCAGACCGAAAGACTTTCATAATTCACAATTCATATTCATATTCACAATTCATATTCCCCACCTACCTACCTACCTACCTACCTACCTACCTACCTACCTACTCAGGCACCCAAATAACAATATTTGTATGAACGAAGTGAATGACTTCAATTCAATCGCTACTATAATATAGCTATTGTAGTAAAGCTCTAAGCGAACGCAAAAGAGATTAGCTGTTTCAGTAAGTCTATGTAAGACTTACTACTTTCAATATATGGCTAGCTCTTTAAATAGAATACAATTGGATATACAGGACCTGCGCAATTCGTGGGTGCTATGTCTTCCATATCCTTCTCGTACAAACATTATTCATCCAACAATATCGAACCCACAGCAAGAAGAAATAAAACAACGTCAGCCGGATTTTAATTACAAGTGATGGTATTTATCACATCTCAGACCCAAGCCTAATAGAACATCAATCCACGACCCCCTAAAACGATATACATACATTGCATTACACAGTAGCTTAAAACCCGTAACTTGAAACAACACCTCTAACAGGATAATATTTCATTTATGTATTGATTCCGCTATCATTTCTAACCCTACCGAACTATCATCTCATCTATGATCAACTTAGTAAAAAGTTCTCGATTCGTTAGTCTTGATAGTATAAAAAGTATGCCTCCCCTCCCTCACTAATTCTATGGCAAAGCACAAGCACGTCCTCGCCCCTCCATTGTATCATCCAAAAGAACCACAGCAACAGATATACCAATTCTCAATTCGAGTCATTCATTCCACCATCAATCCAATCCCTATTACGCCATTATCCACCCCTCATAAGATCTCGAAATTTGTCGCAATAGCTTGACCCAGCACAACTGCTCTCCCTTTATCAAATACTGTGATTAAACAATCGGGGCTTGTACGTTAACTTGTTGAGGCTGTAGAGCTTGTTCTGATTTGAGATATCGGGCCGCTTTGGCCTCATCAAATCTCCAAATTCCACCAGTTTTATCCTCATCAGCTGTTAATTGGATGCAGGGAGCCAATTGTTGTAGGATGGGACAATTATCCATCTTGGTGAAATATCTTCTCTCCCAAAGTCTTCCCTCATTCTTTTCCTTTAGTCTAAGTTCTCGTTGAGAAACTTCGATTTTGGTCTTCTCATTACCGGTTGCATCCATGTCACCAACTGCGATACCAGCTGCGACCTTGGACCACGCACGCCGCGATTCTAATGGATCTTGTTCCTCGATTGGTGCAACGATGAGTGGAGTGGTAGGTGTTGCATCCGCATCATAAGAATCTATCAGACCACTCTTCTTTCCACCTTCTTTGATCTCAAATTGCTTGGTCCATTGTCCAGTTACGGTGTATAAAACGTCCTTTTCCTTGCCAGTGGGGTATAATGTAGCGGTGAAACTATTCTTCTTGCCAGATAACCATCCTTTGCCACTATAGTCAATCTTGGCAGTAAATCCTGAACTACTTGTAATGTATGATTTAGCTTCGAGTTCGACGAATGGGGAGCCAAAGATCAAACCTTCAATATGAAGGTTTGGGAGAGTGATGAGGTAGGTTTCGTTGTAAGCGGGAATACTGAAGACTGCATGCCCAATTTGTTTAACGTTGATGGTTCGAGAGAATGATGCCTTTTGAGCATTGTATCCCTGCAGGTATACGCCATGTTTCTTGTTGGAAATTTGGTATGCGGTAACAGGTGGGTGATGGCTAAGGGCAATATTAGAGATGGCACATTAAATATATCTAGAAACACATTACCTGACTTGCTCAGAAATAAGTTCAGTAGTTCCACAAGCATCTTCCCACTTTCCAAGGAACAACTCTCCTAAGAAGGGGTTCAATGGTTTCTTCTCATTTCCATATTTATCACTTCGACTGGCGTATTGTTGCTTCAATGTACTCAAGAACCATTTCAAGACCAAAAGTGCTCGTTTCTGAGGGTCCTTCTCTGCAGCAGGGGCGACGAATATGTTGGGATGTTCTGCCCAGTATGAAGAGAACTCAGTCAATGATGTCGATGATAGAATGAATGGCGGAGCTGTCAACGATGATAAATCTCCATTGAATGAAGCGATGGATTTCAAAAAAGCACTCCAAGACCCTTTATTCTGCGCAGATACACCTGCTCCTTCAGCTTCGTTTGCGGACATGTTTGATAGTATGTGTTGTTGTCTGTGGAGGAGATTATTGATTTGAAGGTATGGAAATCTGGAGATTGTGGAGGAATTTGAGTTGCACTGACTGATTCAGTTGTGTGTGAGATATGAGGATTTGTTTAATGAATAGTGCCTTGAAATCGACGATTAATATGTACGGAAAACAAAAGGTATTCAACGAATAACAATTGTGGAAGAATGACAAGAAACAAGAATATTCAAGAGGAAGAAGGGAAGGGAGAAAGAAGAGGAAGGATTGTCCTTGTGATATTAATACCAACGAGGTTTGTGATGGATGAGGAGATGAATACCTGGTATGGATCTTTCTCAGGGTGTTGGGTATTTGGTAAGGAGGGAGCACATCTTAATTGACAAGGTATTTTGCAAAAGCTTGGCATTTGCCCCTCGAATTCATCTTTTGTCCCGTTCGCTTGTGGAGAACGTCATCTACAACAACAGCACAGCCCGTTTTTCGGTGGGATGGGGTGGGATGGGGTGGGATGGGATTGTAGGAAGGAATTTCTCGCCAGGCCAGGTTGGTTGGTGGTCTCGCAGATTGGAGAGATTATTCTACTGGCCAAACTAGTTTGCCATAACCACACGAACTCTGCCTGACCAGACCAAACCCTCTGCATCCTGACCGACGGGTGGATTGGATTGAGAGATTGTACCTGCAGATTCGGAGAGAGGGAAGAAAAACAAGAACACGCATAAGCAAGCGGGCTACTCGATCGCAAACGGCCATCCGAACTACTGTTGCTATCTAGGTGTCGAGAGGTCCATCTATGAATGCAATCTTCCACAGTCTGTGTATCCAGTACTGCAAATAAAACACAATATATATCGTCAATGTCGAAACATCCTTCAATATCTCGGCGTCCGTACCACCCATGCCACCCATACCATCCATATGTATGAAGTGGAGAGCGAAAGCAAACCCAATCAACCAAACTCACGTCTCCACTTACTGCCACGAATCATCATCTCCTACTCTAAATATTGTATGATTGCTGCAAAACATCTTCAAAACGTCCAACCATTTTGAAAACCATACCTACGCAGTATCTACAACCAACGACTCGTATTGATACGAGTACTATAGGCATTCAGGAAAAACAGGCTGCGTTTCGTAGGTGGCTTATCCTTTTAGCCAACTTGAATGCGAGAGTCTAACGGCCAAACGGGTCAGTTAGCCAGTTAGCAGATTTAACTATTTAACCTGACAAGTCCGCTTAGTAAGACAAAAAACTCTTCCTATTCGTTCGTTCTGGGTGTTCTGGTTCTCTTTTATAAAAATCATATCAATGTCATCTTGAAAAAGGTCTCACAATAGGATCACACTTCACCGGCGAAATTAATAATAGACATTGTTTCAATCATGATAAAAAGTTTTTCATGTCAATTCGTTGCATTTATAGGTTTGACCAAAACTCCACCACCCCAACCACCATTTCTCCGCACTTCGCTATGGATTTCATAACAATGTCCTAAACCGTGTAAATTTTAAAACGCAATCTGAATATTCGCTAGTCATTATAAATTTATAGCTGTCCTGCAGTGTTGAAATCCTTAAGACCCTCGGTAAGACGTTGGGACATGGTTTTCTCTCCCTCACGAACCCAGACACGGGGACTATTATAGTGTTAGTATACATTATTGTCAAGGATTTAAAGATTGAAGAATACTTACTCGAACTTCTTCTTGTTTGGCTTGTCTGCTCCATCTGGGTTACCAACTGGGGTCATGAGGTAATCCTTGTTCTTGAGGACGTAGTCACGGATACCAGTGAGATAAGCGAATTGCATATCGGTATCAAGGTTGACCTTGACAACACCGTAGGAGATGGCATCCAAGAACTCTTGCTTGGAAGATCCAGATCCACCGTGGAAGACCAAGAAGACTGGCTTGTCGTCCTTGGCTCCAATAGCTTGCTTGACATGGGCTTGGTGCTTGCCGAGGAGCTCTGGGCGGAGCTTGACGTTACCTGGCTTGTAGACACCGTGAACGTTACCGAAACCAGCGGCAATCGAGAAGTATGGGGAGATTGGGGAAAGAGCTTGGTAGATAGCAAGGATATCCTCTGGTTGAGTGTAAAGGGAGTTGTTGTCAACATCCTCGTTGTCGACACCGTCCTCTTCACCACCGGTGATACCGATCTCCTGTAGAATTAATTAGTGAATGACAATCTCAAATTTCTCAAATTGCTCGACGTACCATCTCGAGCCATTGCTTCATTGGTGCAGCTCTCTTCAAGTATGCGGCAGTAGTATTGATGTTGTATTCAACCTCCTCCTCGCTCAAATCGATCATGTGGGAGGAGAACAAAGGCTCGTTGTGCTCCTTGAAGTATTTCTCATCGGCGTCGAGGAGACCATCCAACCATGGCAAGAGCTTCTTGGCGCAGTGATCAGTGTGGAGGACAACTGGGATGCCGTATGCTGGTGCAAGAGCACGGATGTAGTGAGCACCGGCGATACCACCAGCGATGGAGGCCTCTTGGTTACCGTTGGAAACACCCTATGAGATGATTAGATACTGCAAGTTCTGAGGGAGCAAGATTCTTTTCTAACCTTTCCGGCGAAGTAAGCGGCACCACCTTGGGACATTTGAAGGATAATTGGGGAGTTAGCATCGCGAGCAGCTTCGAGGGATGCTACGACGGTGGAGGAAGAGGTAACGTTCTGCCACGGTTAGCTGATGTCCATACGCACATTCTTTCGACGGCGTCATGACGTACAATGGCTGGAATGGCAAAGTTGTGCTCTTGAGCGTATTTGAAAAGATTGAGGACATCATCACCAACGATGACTCCGGACTTTCGGCTGAGAACGTCTGTGCAACCCATATTGTCGATTGTATGTGAATGTGTGTTTGTAGTTTGAGGTTGGTAGTTTGCAACTTGTAGTTTGTGTTTTCAAAAAGGGGTATCTGAGATTTGGAGAAGAAAAGAATCAATAAATGGTCAGAATAGATGAACAAGACGGAAAAGGTTTTCTTTAGTAGAAGGTCATAGAGAGGGGTGGAGTATTTTGGATTTTCAGGACCGATACCGTCACTTGGTAAATGACGCTAATGGTGGGGGGCTGTTTCCAAATGGAATCCTCAACATATCAATTTGTTGGCATTCATTGGTCTTGAACCCAAAAGATATGGAACCCCGAGTTGAACCTCAGTGAATGTGACGTACCTTTTTCACTTCTGTCTTTCCAATGAATTCTGAGTCTTTGCTTTTTCGATGGGCAGATCCAATATTTACGATTCGAGCTGGCAGTCGTGAAGAGGTGGAGGGGGAGGGGCGGCACTCGATAGGTAGGTAACTTTCATGTTTCTGAAGTAAAATCGATGAAGTGTTTACAAGTGGGGTTCCGGCGAAATCGACCTCATAGCCATGGCAATAAACCATCAGTGTGGCATTACCGAAGAAACTACGGCGAGATCCTCCGATTCATCATGCGTCGTCTTTGTTTGAACATGCTCCCCTCGGGCTTATTATTCGCTATCCTGGGCATGCAGCCAGAGGAAGCGAGCGAACTCTATTCCGGTCATAGCAGAAAGATGGATACAGTCAGGTTGTGGTTGTGCTCGAAGGTCTACAGAGCAAATGAGCATATTCAGAAGAAGCCAGCCGCAGATTCAAGAGGAGGACGGGGTAACACGAGTGGATGTTGTATTATGTATGTGTAGAATAAAATTGATGGATGAACCGGCGTTTTACGACCAATGAACTTCTTTCTATAACGACATATCGAATGTTTGCGGCTGCAACTTCTTACGCGAAACAGTCCTGTCTCCCCAACGACCTCCAACCCCCTCACTTCATGAATGAATGACAAATAATTAGTACATTTATTTGAGATTTACAATTTCTCAGCAATTTAATCAAATCCAATGATGCATGTATATCTAGGTATCACTCAAGTCCTCATCAATGTCTTTTGATTCATCTTCAAACTCTAATCTTGAGCATTGATTTTGATCGACCTTCGAACAGCCTCAGGAGCTCCCTTGAGTTGTATATCGACCTCATAAATACCCAAATGTTTGACACGGTCTGTCTCTTCCGTCTCCTGAACAAATTTGATATCTTCCGGTCCAAACACAACCCGCTTTCCTTCCGAGTCCTGACCTAAGATGGTCTTCATCTTTGCGGCTATATCCGCAGTTGATACCGATCCATAGATGGGCACCTTTTCTGATTTCCCTGTACTATTCTTTGAAGCTGCAGCGGATATTGAAGAAGATGACGCTAGGGATGGTGAGACCTTCTTTACCGGTAGAGGAGCAACAGTAATGGCCGTTTCGAAGAAGTCTATATAGGGTGGTATCAAATCGGATAAGATAGCTGTGGAGCGTTCGGGCTATTCACAACCAGTCAGCATTTCTTCTCTTTTAATTTGTGGAAAAATTGAAGGTAGACGTACGCTCAGCAATTCAAGCTCAACCACCTTCTTGAGGTTCAGTCGACGTTCTCCGCTGAGGAATTTTAATGCCTTCTTCTGATCTTGCACTGGCTCTATTCTGATGGCCTTGCGCTTTCCAAAAGTACTATCAGGAAGAGATACATTTTTCCTCGAACCAGCTTGTTCGGATTCTGTAGGTGTCACATATACAGCAAATCCTCTGCCATACAGCTTATTTCGCATCAATCCAGGAGGAACTTGAACAATTCTTCCTATAACAAAATTAGTCACTGGAGTTTTTCATGGCCTTCAGGTACATGCAAACTTGCCCTTTCTGCCAATTCCTATGACAGGTTTCAGTAACTGAATTGTAACATTATGATCCTTTTCTTTCGCAAGCTTCTTCTTCCCTCTGACCTGCTGGCTGCTTGAGAATAGCAGTCCATCACCGAAACTACCTGTTGTCCGGCGTAGGCATGCTAGGCATGAAGGTACCCGCGACTGTAATAATGAAGCCATTGAAAGACAATGAGTTGAAGAGATCTCCAAATAATCGTTGCGAGTTCAAATCGCCAAAAATATTTGGGTTTGCTTACTTGACACCTCTGTTTAATTCATTCACCCCTCCACTAGCGTCGGAATGTCGGTATGAACAAAGACTGGGGTAACGACAAAATGAAGTCTGTATTGCCAATATTTGGTTCTGTTGACCTTGATAAGAGATTTCGGAATACCTTCATTTCAAAAGCATTTTCCTCAGATCGTTCATGACAGTCGAGCATTTTGCACTGTCTGCGGATGAGAGTTTTCAAGGAGTTGACATACAATTCATTGTTTCTACTTGGGGTCCGGAACAACTTTGGCAGCGGGGACCTGATCTTACCATACAGAACTTATAGGCTTCAACTCCTTATTTTCTTAAACACAGAAAGAAGTCGCCCGAACGGTTAAATTCGAAGGTGTGTTTTGTGATGGAACAGTGATTATTGAATCTTCTTCCTTAACCTTTCAACATTACCTCTTCTCCTCATCATCTCTTCTCCTCAACCTCGTCGTTGATTCAACCCGCGCATCATCTTATCCGACCTCCCCCCGAAATTTCCGACGATCTTGAGTTTGACGAAAGTATGCCAGATAAACAATTCACAACTTTAACATATGCCGCGGGCGCCTCTCTAGCTGCAATCACACTCGTCTATGTATTTGCGCCAACCTTCCTAATGGACGAACAAAACTCGTCATCCAATACGAGGAAGAAAGGAGTGGTAGGATTGGTCAATACTGCCAATGATTGTTTCATAAACTCAGTACTCCAGGCCCTCGCTGGTTTAGGAGACCTACGCATATATCTGATCAGGGAAACACATAGAAGGGACTTGGATAGCTCAGAGGTATACAGTCGGATTGTGGAGGACCCGGCGCGGCAGGGTTTACCAGCATGGAAGATAGAAGGTCTACAAAAGGGCTTGGTTACCACGGGACTGAAAGATATTCTGGACGCATTGAACGAAAGACCTTTGTACAAAAAAACGATATCTGCTGGGCCATTTGTAACTGCACTAGAAGCTGCTTTCAAGCAAAGGATTAGCCGGCAACAACAGGACGCGCAGGAGTTTTTGCAAGTAGTGGCTGAGAGATTAAACGATGAGTACCATGCAGGCCACAGGGCAAGAAATCACGCAAGGGATTTAGAAGGTGCCACTGCAGAATTGAACACTTCAAATAAAGGGACTGTGAATGAAGAGCTGGGCCAGCTTAATTTGAATGATAGCGATACACCCGAGACCAGCTCTCCTGCGACAAAAGCGCCATCGGATTCTTCTCATAACTCAGAAAACGCAAGCTCAACTCTGTCAAGGTCGCCCCAGCAAGGCGGGGAGCCTGATAGTGACATTGATAAGGAAGATGGGTTCCCATTCGAAGGTGGTTCTGAGTCACAAATTGAATGTTTAACCTGTGGTTTTAAACCAAGGCCTACACAGACAACATTCTGTTCTCTTACATTGACTGTTCCTCAGGCCACATCTACCACATTAAATGCATGCTTTGATGGAATGTTTAAAACAGAATATATTGAGGATTTCAAATGCGAGAAGTGTAGATTATTACATGCCTTGGAAACCTTCGAAGAGGAATACTCTCGATCGAATTCTCAAAAATTCAAGGAGAAGACTCAAATATCAATCGACAAACTAAAGGCCGCTATAGAGACAAACCCCGAAGAGGAGCTTCTCGACGTTGAACTACCAGATTCGAAATTTGCTCCCAAGCGAAAAATTGCCAAACATGTCCGTATTACCAAATTCCCAAAAGTCATGGCGATTCATCTGTCAAGGTCAATCTTCGACTCCAGATCAACGACGATGAAGAATTCTGCCAAAGTGGCATTCCCCGAACAGCTCCCACTTGGAGGGTTATTGGATCGACGAAAGTACAAGCTTCTTAGTCTAGTCTGTCACAAGGGGAGTCACCATAGTGGACACTATGAATCTTTCCGGAGACAAAATATTGTCGCTCCATTTTCAACCCCAAATACTTTCCAGCCATCAGTGGCGTATGCCAGATCTTCAACCCATACCCCTTCATTACCTTCAACCCCTCAAGCAAGCGCTACTCCAAGGGATGATGGTGATAACACGACACTCTCATCGACTCCAGAATTATTGTCCTCAAAGACGGCCTCTACCACATCTCTTTCAAATACAAACGGGCGCCATTCATTAGACTCTTCACTCAACAATAAACATCTCTCTGGTGTCACTCCAACATCAGGCAGTTCCATTGCATCGTCATCCAAAACAGCGGGTCCCACATCAGCTCCCCATGACTCTGATACTGGTAGCATCCGCTCCTTAGGACGTTCGGCTCGGAAAACTCTGTCTAAAGTTTCCAGTACAATTAGTCGATCATCCCCTGCTTCATCTTCGCCCAACCTATCTCCATCCAATCCAGAAATCAGCCGGACATCATTGACAGAAACAGTTCGTACTAGGCGGAAAAAGAAGGTGGTTGAAAGATGGTGGAGAATCAGCGACGAAAAGATAAAAGAGAGCAAGACTAGTGAGGTTTTGGGCATGCAAAAGGAGGTTTATATGTTGTTTTACGAGCTGGAGCGGGGAGAGGAAGATTCATAAAGCATTTTGGGGAAATGCGTTGCATTAAAATATAGGATTTGGGTTATATTTTGTATATTGATTGAACATGTATTTGATACCGGAAGCTGGTTTGAACTGAATAGATGGACATTAGGTAGTCCCAGCGAGAAAATTTCACTATAAAGCGCTGGGAGATTATACTATTTATTCTGAGTAATAAGATTGTTTGCATTATAAAAGTACTTGACTATGTCATATGTAGCTACCCGCCAAACTCAGCTAGGTATCAGTTGTCGAGAAGAAGTGACAATAGCATATTATTAGTCGTCTAAAAAGAGTTCGTGGTTGTCATTCGTCTAAATAGAGTAGTTACCGAACATCGAAATCTTTGGATTCACCGCCCTCAGTTCTACCAAATTCATCATCGAATAACCAAGCAATAAATCACTTGCTCAATAAAATCGATTGCTTATACATTCCGCGTGAATCGACTTTTTTTACAGTTTCAAAGTCCCGTACTAACGTACAGATACAATACAAATACAGCTACGGGTCATAAGGATTACCCGAGTCCACGCGCTCGCCCCTCCAAGCTCTAGAAAACGCGCTCTTCGCGTTAGCATTCTACGAATTTCAAAATTCACCAAACCGCGATCAATACAACACAATCGCATTGCAACACATCTCATGAACATGCGCGCAAATGGCTCCTAGCAAACAACCTCGATATGACAGCTCGCCTTCGCCGCGCACGAGAGGAACTTTTCGTGCGAATAACAATGATAACGGGACTGATATATGGGGCAACAGGGCGAGGGGAGGGCCCGGAGATACTTGGATAAAGAAAATAATGGAAGACGATGAAAACAATGGGGAAGATGCGAGTGTAGATATCGAGGGTGTTACGAGAGATATTGGGAAGATGAGAGAGGAGGAAGCTAATGGGACGGGTAGAGGATGGGACACAGAACTTGAGTTTACGGCTCGGAGTGTGGATTTTAATCGTAGCCCACGACTGAAAACAAATGGTATACCGAGCAGAATTGAGGAGATTATGGAGCAGGAGAGGAGTTTTGTTGAGGATGATGAGGAGGAAGAGGAACATGGAGAGGCAAATTATGTGAAGGTTCAAGAGAGGCCGGCGAGGAGAGGAAATTCCGTTGATAATCCTGCAAGTCGACAAATTTCGCGGCCAGTAGAGGATGAGAATGCGGAAAAGGAGACAATGCGCGTAAAATCAGAAGAACGGAAAGAGCGTGTGCGGAGAGAATTGGAAAAACGGCGTGCGGAACGGAGACCAATTACTTCGTATGAGAGTGAAGATAATAAAGTTCCCCAGGAAAGGCAAGAAGGAGCATTGCGGAACAGTTTGCCCCGGGAACGAAGATCAAAAAGCGGCGACTTCTCGAAAAGCAATTCATTCCATGTCGACAATCATGTACGCAGCATGCGTAATGATAAAGAAAATGTTGTGCCGCAGGAAGATAAGCCATTATCCCGACTAGAAAGAAGGTTTCAAGGGGACGATGGCTTGAAAGCAATACAGAGGGCCCGTGGAAGCAGATTAAGGACCGATTACGACCAGAGAGTTCCAGAAATAACTGAACCACCGGCGAATTCTGAATCTAGCCACAGAATTCTAGAAAATGCTGAACCACGGACAAAGACCGAATATAACCATAGAGCACTAGAAAACATTGAGCCGCGATTTTTGGATCGACTTAAAGCCAACGACGAAACGGATAAGATGCACGAAAAAACAACACTTGAGAAAGAAGGAGAAAGGATACGTGGAAGGCCTATTACAGTATTTGCCGAAAATGAGAGACGTCTAAATGGAGCAGCGTCTAAACAAAGAGATTCCCTTCAGATCTTAAGGAATCTTTCTAAAGCCATTACGGGTACAAGTGGAAGCGGGAGAAATAGTCCCGGTGGGTTAGATAACAACATTGAAGCTCCTGTATTACAAGAAAGATCTCCCTATGAGCTTGAGCAGGTCTCCGAGAAGCTTCCAAATTCCGCGCCAACTCCACCTCCATCAGCGCCTATCAATCCTCTCCTATTGCCCACTCCAAAAGTTACAGGCGGGTGGATCGAGACCCCTGCACCACCACGAATGCGCACCAATGGTAGAACACCCAAAGAACAGCCTCATATCAAAGAGGAGCCCTCGTCGCCCCGCAGCCACGGTGAGCCTTCCAAACCTTCCCAGTCACGTTCGCGATCCCGTCCAACTCCAATAAACAGTGCCCCTACCGTCTCCGCCGCTGCCGACCTCAAACGTATAGAAAAGGAAGCTCGAATTGATGATTCTACTACCATCGATCGAGACTTTTCCTTATTTATAAAGAATCAACCTAAATCTCCAGATTCTGAAACTGTAGAAATCAATCTCGATTTCGATGAAAACGGGCAACCACTTTCTCATGAAGAGAAAGAAAAAAGGTTGGAAGAACTTGCGTTCCTTCGTATGAATCGGAGTTTAATACACACTACGAGTAGTATACGAGATGCTAGGCATGGCATTGAAAGATTGGAACAACAAGTGTCATCAGGTCCACAATCGCACTCACCCAAAGAACTCGGAATCGCAACCCCCAAAACATCATCTCGTCCTTTTTTCCTTGATACTCCTCTAAATCCTACCTTGAACCCAAATGTTCACTACCTCATGATACCCCTTCCCCGGCTCCGTTACCCTGGAACTGGAAAACTTACCTGGTTTGGATTACTATTTACTGTCTTTATATCATGGTTTGTAGCTGAATGGGCAATGTGTGAAACGTATTGTCATCCTAAATACTCAAACAAAGATGTTTGGCACCCTTCCGATCCGTTTTGGCCCTGGGCTATTCCAACCAAAATGGATCAGTGGACGGGGAAAGTAGTTAGTAGGGGGATAGGAGATGCGTGGGACTGGTGGGAGGGGTATGACGAGGAGATCAGAATTTGGAAGGAGAAGGTGAAGAGAGAAGAAGTGACGATACCTAAGGTTGTGGGACTCGGTGATGATGAAGTCGTAGAAGATCATGCGTCTAAAGATGATGGGAGGAAAGGGGGCAGCAGCTGGTGGAGCTGGGATAATGATGAAGTTCTGTAGCAATGCATCAGTATAGTATAGCTTGCAGAGTGTTCTTGGATAAGTTGCTAGACATTTAGTGTTTAAAAAGATGGACAAATTCATGATGGCGTTTGAGGAAAGTTTTATTCCAGGATTAGACATGCAATGTTGCATTGTTGGGATGGATACCTGAACTGGAATTCTCCTGGTTGGATAGAGTGAGATGGCGTATGGTGCAGTATTCAAGCTCGGTCAAGTTAGTGAGCTGGATGCCTTTTGGAACAACCGAATGGAATGGCGTGTATATATATTCCTTGCCATAATTTTCACAGGTGATCTTAGATTCAAGTGAAGGGTGAAAAGTGAAATACATTAGAGGTGGGCAGAAACGCGAGTGATGTCAAAACCACAGCATTTCAGACACCTAGGTAGTTCTAGGGTACGCATAAAGCCTTTTTATATGAAAAATCTCTAATCTCTATCAAAAGTACTATTTCAATGAAAAGTTCCGTGTGTCACCCAAAGTATAAGGGGCTTAAATAATTTCCAGGATTTCGTTAGTCTGAAGCGGTAGAAATAAGTCTTTAATTGATTGAAAACCCTTGCTGGAATTCAACTTGCCAGATTTAGGACCCCGGCGAGACTGGCGAGTACAGGCAGTGCGAACTTGTGTCTCGGTATAGTCTTGTCAATATTTGCTTTCAAGTTATACAGTACTGATAAAATTGGCATGGAGATCATTTCAATCTCGATTTCCTATTTGAAAACATTTCCTATGTTTAATTGGCGTTGTTACCATACGCACTTCCGTTTGAAGTTTAGACGACTAGTTGGATAGATATGGCCCCGAGAGGGCTTTGTTTCCGCCATTTCAGCGAAAGAGGTTCGGCCGGCAACGCTCATGGGTTCAAATGAAGGTAAACAGGTGCCTGCATGTGTCGTTCTCGCTCCTGGTGGTGATATTTTCTGGACAGCCTTCACTGCTACTTTCATGAGGTATAGACAGACTATTGTTCATGCTATTAGACGCATCCACCGAGGCCGAAATTCTAATCACAATTGGGGGATTGAAGCCACAGATTCCGGAAGCAACCACACCAATGATATGATAGTTAAATTGCTAGTTGAGAGTATTTGTTCCGTCCTGCAAGTAAGATGGTTACTCCCAACCTCAACCCACTGTTGCTACTTCCTGAGCGCCAGCACGTTGTCCATCTGAACGAATCTACTCCTTCCCCTGCAGCAAATTCAACATTTCATACTGTCCCGTGGATCTCCCGTAACGGGTCTTCTCCACGTTTTTCTTAGCATAATCAACATCCCTAAAATACGGCTTCTTTCCTTTCGTCTTCTCAATCTTATACTGCAACGCCGTGATCATTGTACCTGTTCTCCCATGCTCGTATCCACAATGAACCAGTGTAGGTACTTTTGCTTCTAAGTACTTTTGATAAGCCGTTTCCATCTGACCCAAAGACGGCGGAGTGTAATCTGTCACGGGAAGATGCATGTAGATGATTCGTGGGTTGGCATTGGTTAATTCGGCTTCAATCTTGAAACTACTCGGTTCATCACTGTTGAGACAAATCACGTGTCCAATATTGTGTTTTTGCAAGAATGCAATACCCTTTGCGTTGATGAATTGGGAAGGGTCGCCTGGTGGGGAAATGTAGTTTGGGGAGGAAGAACGATGAAGGGTGCAGGGACCGGGATATGCAGTTACGGATTTCCAGCGGTGGAAACCGACCTTTTCGGCCTCGCTTGCGATGTCTTGGGTGATGACATTGCTTTCTGTGTAGGCTCTGGGGTAGGTGGTGGGGATCATGTTTACTGCTTTGGGACCGGGAAGTGGAACGAAGGACATGATATTGTGGTATTCAGTTTTGGGGGTGAGGGGTCAGTGTCTCTATATACTTTAATCAAGAGCAGTACAAAGGGTAGAGAGAACATGAAAGGTAGAAAGAACACAAACAAAGAATATGGGTATAGAGACAACGAAAAGAAGAGAAGAAGTGAAAAGAACATAAAGACTGAGGAGACTTAAATTTTGGAGAGTAGAGAGAATATAGACGGGAAAGGGGGCAAAGGAATCAAAGCACTTGTTATCAAAAAGGTTCAGAGTTAATCATTTTTCAAAAAGTTTACTGAAATTCTTCAAAATTGACATAGCAGAATAGAGAATGTTTACACTTTTCATCAAGAGCTAGAATCTATGGTATAGCACGCGAGGAACCCTGATTTCACATCCGTTCTTTTACGGGTTGCAAAACTTAGTGGCTTATTGATGATACCATTTGTATCACCTGGCTTTCCGCATTGAGAAAGACGGAGTGGTGCACTAGAAAGCCTGATCTGGAAGTGTCGGTTGTTCTCTTACCATCAGAACAGATAAACACAAGCCACTCATGATATCTATCGGTAATAATCGTCTTCAGGCCTATTACCATACGAATGTCCTCTACTTCAGAAAACTCACCCTGGAAGAAACTAGAATTAATTAATGTGATTTAGAATTTCAAATAACATGTAATGGATATAGCTGTGCAGTGTTAGTAGTTGATAACTGAGTATAACCTCAATGTAGTGTCACATTGGCTTCTCTTTAAACGGACGATCATAGCAAACAGGAATTAGATTGACAATTAACCGAGTCGCCCCTATTCGTCAGAGAAAAGCATATTATAAGGTGCGCATTGTTGTCATTGTGTCTTGCGTTGAAGTCTTTTTCTCCTATGGCTCTAAACTATTAATCTGTTCAAAATGTGCCTGTAGTGTCAGTAGACAATTAGGAATAAGGTCGGATTAGATGGGCTTTTGTTAGTAACGATGTTTTCACCATGTCAACTGTATTACCTGAATAAGATCATATTCCTTACTAAAATGGAATGCATCTTGAACCTGCAGCTATGGCCGCATATAGCTCGGGACGATTCATAGTAGTGTAACAGATATTGTTCACGAGAGCCCAACCCGTGTACACCAGACCCCAGGCAACTTGCCGGAATTACTTCTCAGTCTCACAGGAGCCTTCAATCTTCTAACGCACATAACTTGTCCGATAAAAGAAGAGCCACGCTTTTGTGCATAACAATCAAGGTTAGAATGGAGACTTCTGCTACCTATACATTGGACAGCCTGTTAGTCAAAGAGCAGTCAAGGTATTGGAGGACATGATTTGAATTAGATATCATATTGATAGAATGACCCTGGAACCTTTAAGTGCGCCAGAAAAATTTATACATCAAGGCATTGACAATGTGTGAGTACAGCTCATACTCAACCAGCAGCAATTTCCTCTTCCTCATCTTCCCATTCTCCTCTTTCTTCCATCTCCTCATTTAGCTCCATTTCTCCATCCCCTTCTAGACCTTCACTATCCCACTCGTCGACATCCATTTCGTCATCTTCCTCATCGTCGCCACCTTTTTTGTTACCAGCCTTGGCCTTCTTCTTTCTCTCGACATTCTCCTTCTGGATCTTCTTACGGACTGCCTTTTCTTGTCTCCTCTTCTCCCAGACCTTGTCCATTTCTTTGATTTCTTCCTTCGATTTTTGAATGTGTTCGTGCCACATAATCTTTCCGTCACACACGCCTTCCTCGACCTTTGTCATTCTTAACTTCATCCTTGGTCCTAGTTCCACCAATTTGATAGCCCGCTTTTCAGCGCCGCTTCTGGCACCCTTGACTTGTCCATCCCGAGTCTTTTCCTTTTGGCGTTTGTTAAGAATCTTGCGAGTGCGCGTCTCAACCACTTCAACTTCTGCGTCAGTGTCAACTTCACTTCCGCTTGTGTTATCTGTCATGTATCCAGCTCCATCTTCTCCAATCATGTAATCGGCGATATCTTCCAACTTTCCGAGGTTTGGTATACCTTTCCTTGGATTTTTTGAATGTAGATATTGTTCAGCAGCGTTCAATCTTCGCAATGGTTTCGAAAGACCAATTCGTTTGGTTGTGATTGCGTAGTGACGAAGGTTAATGGTGTATGTGCCATCATCTTCGCCTTTAGTCGGCTCTCGATTGAGAAGCATGACTCTGCGAATAGATGTTAAAGGTGTGACATTAGGAGAGATTGGTGGGAAAAGAGATTGGAAAATGGTGGTTGTGAGAGATTCGAGGTGCTTGGGTATCTTGTTTTCGGAACTCGATTCTGACGCAGGAGATATGAAATTATTCATCACAAGCTGATTTGGTCAGTTATTACCCAATTGATCAATATAAGGGACTGCAAACGTACCAATGGAGGTGTTGTATATTCTTTTCCACCACCTTTAGGATGCTTCAATGCCTTTCTCACATCTTTACATAAAGAGTATTTCTCTACATTGAAATGTAATGTTGGACCTCTTGGTGTAAGAGCAAGTCGCATGTTTGTATTTCCGGCCTCTGATCTCGAGAACAGCATGAGATGACTGACACCCAAAGGACCTGCCATTGTGAGATAATCTCTCAATTTGTTTCCTCTTCTCTCCTTCAATCTTGAGGCCGTATCTGGTTCCATCATCCTTCTAACATCCTTTACCAATTGACTAACACTTGGTCCAACTTCTCCTGCACCAGCTCGAATCACCATGCTTTTCGGGGATCGTGAAGCTTGAGAAGCAGGAGTCCCCTTTGCTCCAGCTGGATTGTTGGCACCAACATGGGTGCGCTTCTTGGTACGTCTTCTCGCCATTTTTGTTGTTCTGGATTGTATGATGTTATTTCTTTAGGACTTTCTGCTAACAATTTCTTAAAGGTAGAAACTTTTTTGCGCGGCCAATTAGATAAGCGGATCCGATAAGCCGATAAAAATTATTTTCTTTAGCCTTCCTATCTTTCCTTGCTCTTAGCATTCAATCCATGACCACATCATTGAAAAGACTGCGCCAACCTTAACATTCGTATTAATTGAGGAGATTGATTCAATATACTTCTGCGCATCAGCATCTAATTTGACGAGATAATAATCATGTCTTCCGTGAAGCGGAGGAAGACCGATAAAAATCTATCTTTGGAGGGATTGAAGTCGAAGAAGACAAAAGAGTCGAAAACAAACTCGCACACACCTTCCCCAGAGCCAATTGAGGATACTGAAGATAACAGAGTTATCGAAGAGACTGGGGAAGCTGAGGAAGATGATGCCCCAAAGTCTTTTAAAGATTTGGTCCGTAATTACTTGTCTATCGCAATATCTTTTACTTACAATTCTAGGGTATCGTCGACTCATTATGTGAAGCATGCGACACTTTAGGATACAAGGCCCCAACCCCCATTCAAAGGGAATCCATACCACTCGCACTCCAAGGAAGAGACTTGATCGGTCTGGCAGAAACTGGTAGTGGAAAAACTGCCGCATTTGCTTTACCAATCCTTCAAGCTCTACTCGATAAACCACAACCCCTCTTTGGATTAGTGTTGGCACCAACTCGCGAACTTGCTTATCAAATTTCCCAACAATTCGAGGCTCTTGGGTCTGTTATAAGAGTAAAATGTGCTGTCATAGTTGGAGGAATGGATATGGTACCGCAATCAATCGCTTTGGGTAAAAAACCTCACATTATAGTTGCTACTCCTGGTCGTCTTCTCGATCATCTAGAAAATACAAAAGGCTTTTCATTACGGTCGCTCAAGTACTTGGTTATGGATGAAGCCGATCGACTACTTGACCTTGATTTCGGGCCTATTCTCGACAAAATCCTGAAAGTTTTACCCCGAGAGCGACGAACATATCTCTTTTCCGCAACTATCAGTTCTAAAGTCGAAAGTCTTCAACGAGCAAGTTTGAAGGACCCGTTACGAGTAAGCATCAGCAGCAACAAATACCAGACTGTATCGACTCTTATTCAAAACTACATTTTCATACCATTAGTTCATAAGGATACGTACTTGATCTATCTTTTGAACGAGTTTGCAGGCCAATCTGCCATCATTTTCACACGGACGGTCAACGAGACGCAGAGAATAGCAATTTTGTTACGAACCCTTGGATTCGGAGCCATTCCACTACATGGACAACTTTCACAATCTTCTCGCTTGGGTGCTTTAAATAAGTTCCGTGCAGGTTCAAGAGAAATTCTTGTCGCAACGGATGTCGCCGCTCGTGGTTTGGATATCCCCTCTGTTGATGTCGTGTTGAACTACGACATGCCACAGGACAGTAAAACATACATCCATAGAGTTGGACGTACTGCTCGTGCAGGGAAATCCGGACACGCAATTAGTTTTGTGACTCAATATGATGTGGAGATTTGGATGCGTATTGAGGCAGCATTAGGAAAGAAGCAAGACGAATACCCGACGGTGAAGGATGAAGTTATGGTCTTCAAACCTAGGGTAGAAGAAGCTCAAAGACATGCTAGGAATGAGATGAAGAATTTGCACGAAGACAGGGGTAAGAAGGGGGCAGTATTGAAAGGAAGAAGACCTGCCAATGGTGCTAAAAGAGGTCGTGATGAAATGGATAGAGAAGAAGGCTAGACATGCTCATATATGTGATTGTGGGGGAATAAAAAGTCCAATACTTAATATAATATTCAGTGTATTTCATATTTCTCGACTATCTTTTGTAGTATTTGCAATCCGTTGTTCATATATATTGCTTTGCCCTACAATGTCTCGAAAAAGTGAAGCCCCTGTAAGCCGACATCTCGGTAATTGCGTTCGCCGAGCCGAGATGCGCCAAAAATCTGGGGTAGCGGGGCAATAACAACAGTAAACATCATTCATAATCAAGCTCTGATCATCCTCCAGTGTACATTGATTGTTATTATGGCCGCTTCGCTTTGTTCACGGTCGCTCCTTAGAGCTTCCCGTGTGTTATGGCGTTCCAATGGCTTCACTTCAGGAACTATGCATATCAGGCGCAGAGGATTGGCAGATGCTTCTACGAATGATATGACACTGCCTCTGAAAGGGTACAAAGTATTGGATATGACTCGGGTGCTTGCAGGTGTAAGTTAAAATAAAATAAAAGTTACATAAGAATTTCCTGACCTTTAACAGCCATACTGCACACAAATATTAGGAGATCTTGGGTATGCTTTACTATTCCTTATGTCGTTGTCTAAACTCATAAATGTAGTGCCGAAGTAATAAAAGTCGAGCATCCGACGAAGGGCGATGATACTAGACATTGGGGACCTCCCTATGCGAAATACTTAGATGGATCAGGGAAAGAAGGACCTGGAGAAAGTGCATACTTCTTTGCTGTAGCTTGGCCTCATATTCCAATACACCGCAAATTTCACGGCTCACCAATTATCAGGTTAATCGGAACAAAAAATCCCTCGGACTGTCATTTAAACATCCATCAGCAGTTAAAATCCTTCATAAACTCGCTGCAGAAAGTGATATTCTCGTTGAGAACTATCTACCAGGCTCACTGAAGAAATATGGGATGGACTACGAAACACTGCGAGAGATAAATCCTCGATTGATATACGCTTCTATCACCGGCTATGGTCAAACTGGTCCATACCGAAACCGAGCCGGATACGATGTTATGGTTGAAGCGGAGATGGGATTGATGCACATCACTGGAAGTAGGGACGGACCTCCCGTGAAAGTGGGGGTTGCCGTAACAGATTTGACGACTGGCTTGTATACCAGTAACAGTATTATGGCTGCTTTACTGGCAAGAGGAAGAACAGGACGGGGGCAGCATATTGATGTTGCTCTATCAGATTGCCAAGTTGCCACATTATCGAATCTAGCGAGTTCGTGTCTGATAAGTGGGGAGAAGGATGAAGGGAGATGGGGAACTGCTCATCGTAAGTGATTCCAGATCTTTGTGAGAATGTTCTCTAACAACAACACTAGCATCTATCGTACCATATCGTTCGTACAAGACAAAAGATGGCGATATTTTGTTCGGTGGAGGAAATGATAGATTATTCGGACTCTTATGCAATGGGCTTGGACGCTCAGAGTGGAAAGAGGATCCGAGATTTGTCGTTAACACAGCAAGAGTTGCCCATCGAGCAGAGTTAGACAGCTCTATAGAGAAAATCACTCAAGACAAAACTACCAAAGAATGGCTGGATATTTTTGAAGGATCCGGGCTACCTTATGCAGCTATCAATGATGTCCAAGGAACATTGAACCATGAGCACGTGTTGGCAAGGGATATGGTAAAGGAGATGGACCACGAATATTGTGGTCCAATTAAGATGGTCAACACACCGGTGAAATACAGTGAGAGCAAGCCAAGTATACGAACAGTACCTCCCATGCTAGGACAACATACAGATGAGATTCTTAGAGATATTTTAGGGATGGACGAATCTGATATTGAAGCATTGAAGGCCGAAGGAGCTGTAAGATAGAATTATATAGATATCTTGGACATTCAGATACTACAATTGCCCCCTACAGATGTCGTTGGGCCATGTTGCTCTTCCACACGCAAGGCATTAGGCTAATTTGCAAGGAGTTCAATGCGATTTTATCTCATCACATGATTTTTAAACATGTGATTGCCAGTTTATTCATCACCAGACCACTTTTTGTACTCTCTCATAACGACATCAACAAGTACTTCCCAGAGCATCAACTCCTACACTTTTCGACAGGCCGAAGCTGTATGTTCAGAAGCCCCGTCATCATTACATTCTGCTGGGATCTATCAGTGCGCGTGCCGACACGTCCAGTACATCAATTGTTTTTGGCCCTTGGCATAAAGAATATCACGGCTTTCAATAAGTCAATTGACTTCGGTCAATCGATACTTTACTCTTTCAATCTAGCTCATTAATTCTAGATATTCATCACGCTTGCTGCGCCACGGTAGCTTTGTTGATTCTCGCCGGCGCAAATATCATTGCCTCCGCTGAATATCAAGCAACCACGACAGACATGGACGCGCCAAATAATGCTCCAGCTTCTGCAAATGGATCAAATGAATCAAATGATACAACCATGGGCGAATCGTCACCTCCTAAATATGTCCCTCAATTCTCTGCCGCGACCGAAATGATTCTTCAACGCATGAGAGCAGGAATATCTGGTGGGCTATCCAGTATTGGCATTACAGGGACACCACCGGGCTATGAAGAAATGCGCAGGAACGTCATGTCGGGGATGAAAACTACGCAGAACATGCAAATAACTACACCACCTCCAAGATATCAAACTAGCAAGAAGTCGACGCCCAAACCCAGTGCCACGCCTAAAACACCCAAAGTTGAGTCTCCGACAGTATCATCAAATAGTGCAGGAACCAAAAAGAAGCGAAAAGGTCTCAAGACAGGACAAAAGCGCAAAAGAGCCAAGGATGATAGTGAAAGTGCGGATGAATCTGAAGCTTTGAGCGGTCTAGGCGGGGAGTCGGACTCGGGCGATTCAAGCAGTGCGATGGAAATGCCAAAAATTACACAAAGCGGAAGACAAATAGTGAAGCCAACTCAATTCGTACCTACCTTGCCTGAGACGAGCTCGCGGAAACGATCCTCTGCGTCAACAAATAAACGAACCCAAAATCAAGAGCAAGCATTGTGCAAGAGATGCGGTAGGGGCAACAGTCCTCAGAACAATATGATAGTTTTTTGTGATGGGTGTAATTTGGGGTGGCATCAAATGTGCCATGACCCTATAGTTTCAGAAGAGGAGGTGAAGGATGAACAGGCACCATGGTACTGTAATGATTGCGCAAGAAAGAGGGGTATTAAACCGGCACCATCTAAGACTGACGGTGTTAGCTGGGCAGGGAAAACACTCGACCAGGTATTTGTTTAACTTTACTTTCATGCTCTAGACTTACAAGCTAACAATCTTTGCAGAGAAGGACATACCTAGCCTTACTGCCTCATCCCCAGCTAGTGGAGCTTCTCATTAAAGCTTCCATTTTGTACCCAGATATGCCTATATTCCCCGCCAATACTCCGCCCCTCCAGTCCCGCCAATCACAGAATTCATCTCGCCACACAACCAATCACATCACGCAACCATTTCCTCCCTCCGCCACCTCCACAGCGGGCCTTTTTTCTCGTGCGGAATCAAACCCCAACGCACCAATGAACTTTATTCGCAAAGTAGCTCCCAATTCCGCAGCCTCTAATATCACTCCTTCGCCAATGTTTACCTCATCATTCCCTCCAGCACCAGCTTTCACTCATGCTTCTTCCGCCCCGCCAACACTACCTCCACAGGCTTCATCAAACATGGAGTCAAACGGAAATACAAATGGGATAGATAATGGGCAGGAGGTGTCTCAGGAAAGCAGAGAGTCCACGCCAAATAGTCCACCATATCCCAAAGCTGGAACAGGGCTTATGAGTAAATTGGGCCCGGATGATGAGGATATAGAGTGGTTGGTTGATAATGAAGATTACGAGGCTTTTAGTCATACGGTCTATGATGATCACGGAGAACGAGATTCTGGGGTTATATGAAGAGCGATGTGTATAATCGATAGAGGCCGAAGCTGAAAAGTATAATAAAGAAGAGAGGAGTTAACAATAGATTTTCCTGGAGATCCATAGGTCTTCGTGGGAAAAGCTCTTGTGGATAGATAGGCATATCCTGAGCTGGCTTGGTCAGTAGCTTGTGCTGCATTCATCGCTCGCGTCTGAAACGCGTGTACATTGTATCCTCGATTGGGCATTGCTAACAGTGTACATATATACATTTGTTATTACGTATTTGGGCAACAAAAGAGAAATTGCTTCAAACGGTGACCACTTAGGTGCTTTGACGATTCATGATTAGTTCAGTATTCGGGATAGATGATTTGTATTTGGTGATGTAATATTCATGGGCTGCTTTATGTTTAATAAATGCAAGTCATTGTTCTCTTGATTGATCTGGATGCTTCTGGCGTCCTATCTTCATGACGGGATATGTTGCTACGAGTTGGTACGGAGCTGGATTCATGGACTTGATCTTCAGATGGGTTCAGTCATCTTTTAGAAGTTTAAAGGGTAAGCTTTTGACTCACTTGCTATTCATATTCCGAGGATGTAGAGATGAGATACAATGCTGCGACAGTGACTCAACTAACTCGGGGAGGGGGCAGATAGAAATTATAAGGAAAAAAAACAGTGGTGGACGGGGTTGAAAGAGCATTCCAGTTCGGATAAAAAAAAGGAGGAGAGAAAGCCAGATGTTTCAATGTACATTACTCGTGTAAGAAAGAAAATATGAAAAGTTTGAATCACTGATAAATGACGTCCAGTGATTAGTAAGCATGAAACCCCAATCACCACCGGAAGCCAGTGCTGACAACTTCCCATGTCTATCTAGACATTCACTACCCATTCTCCGCTCAAGCTTACTGCTTCAATATGCTGGAGTCGAAGCCTCCGTGGATGATTTGCCTGTTAAAGTGACGGAAGTATGATGGTACAACCTTCTGTCGTCAATAAAATCCGCTCCCTCTTCACCAAACAGCAGTCTACCCCAACTTTCCAGATTCTGTCTGATCTACATTTGGAAGTGTGCTCACAGTATTATACATTTGCGATACCACCGGTGGCACCCTATCTCATTTTAGCGGGAGATATTGGGCGTCTTATTGATTATGAGGGTTTACTAGCATTTCTTGCAAAGCAAACCGCGCAATTCGAAAAGGTCTTCCTAGTTCTTGGAAATCACGAGTTTTACCACCTCTCACACACCAGCGCTTTGGAACAAGCCCAGAGACTCGAGAATGAAGCAGTTTTAGATGGTAAACTAGTTTTATGTCATCAGAAACGATTGGATATTGAGCTTGGAGATTCACACACCACGATCCTGGGTTGTACGCTTTGGTCTAAAATTGATGATAGCGCGAGAGAGGCAGTACAAACAAGAATAAAGGATCTCGAAAAGATAGATAATTGGTCGATCGATGATCATATCGCTGCACATATATCTGATCTTACATGGCTTTCCAACCAAGTCACGAAAATTCAGAACCAAAACAAATCTAGAGCCGAGGGGGAACCTGAAAGGAAGATATTGGTGATCACACATCATGCGCCGACGATAGTTGGTACATCTAGTCCGAAAAACTCTAATAATCCTTGGGGTTCAGCCTTTGCTACGGAACTCCTTGGGGATTCAAGTGCGAACTGGGTTGATGTCAAAGCATGGGTTTTTGGCCATACACATTTTACAACGGATTTTGAAAAAAATGGTATACGAGTCTTGAGCAACCAGAGAGGTTATGTACTTCCAGCAAGTAGGGAAAAGAGAGATGAAAAATTCGAGGAAATTGCCTTTGATCCGAAGAGACTATTCGGTATCTGATTACATTCTTAATTCCACTGGGACTGATACATTATCCGCACTGGATATCGAACGAGAGATAACTAAAAAGATCGTCTTTGGAACTCGTGTTGGATTTTTCTATAGTATATTCAATCATTTCTCTCGATCGCCCTCGAGATCTTCAATCTCGACCTCAATCACGGGTTGGAGACACAAATATCAAAAAACAATTATTGAATTTCCCGAGTTTCTGTCATTCGTAGAATCACTCCCGCATTTTAGCAAGCTTCCCATGGGTCTTCTCCTGGCCAGACAAAACATGTTATGACGTCACCCCATTATTCTGTAAGCCAAGAAGAGCGGCTATATTAGGTTTGTCGCAGACTAAAAAAGCACAGCCAGTTCACGAGCATCAAAGTTGCCGTCAATTGTTCCCCCCGGGTGACGTGCCGAAAATAGTATCCATACGTAACCCAAAAGGGTAACACGGCGAGCTCTGTCCAGTTCAGATTGCCCGTGGAGAATTTTTGGTTCTGAGCTGCACACTCTCGAGCCATTAAATAAAGTCAACCGTTGAAAGAGATCGTGACCTCTAGCATTCGTGCAGCTTCGTTAGGAACGGTTGTAGAAAACCAGTAGCCTTTCATACGATGGTGGTATTTCAACCAAATTAGGAATAATAATTTCAAGGTCTCATCTCAAGGATGTCATTGTAACTATCGACTTCACACAAAGGTGTTTAGTGCAGAGAAGCGAAAAAGGAGGCGTTAGCGTCGAATAGGGCTCGGATTTTGCTGTTATCTGAGCGTTTTCATACACACATACATGCACTTTTATGAATTTTTGAACAACAATCCAGCAAATATAAGCATTAATCATTTTCATTAACTTTATTTAACTATTTAATATATCAAGTAACCACCGTCTCCATGGTATCAAAGTATGCATACAACACCCTTATACACACAAAAGCAGACCACCATCCACCCCGCTGAAATGCATAATTATCCAAACACCTCCCAATGCCCATAGTATCCCAAAAAAAACGCCCAATATACTTAATACACTTATACACAACCCAGAAAATCTCTAGCTTTTTAAAATGCCTCCCTCTCTCTAATACCTTCTAGACCCATATTATCATAAAGACGGCCGATCATAATACACATCGAACTCCTGTTTGACCCGAATCCCATCTCTCGCATGGCCCCCTTGACGCTCTTTATCTTCCTCGGGGCTTATCTGCATGTGCCCCACATGCATATTAGCTATGTGCACACGCTCCGGCGCCCGAAATTGTTGTTTGAAAACGGGAGCTTTGAAGATCCGCTCGTGAGACGAAGAACGGAGTTTTGAGAGACCGAGGCCGAAGCGGCCTTCGGCTTGCTCTAAAAATTGACGGTCCGGATCGCGTTCTTGGGGTTGAGGGGAGGGAGAGGGAGCCGAGGAAGATTGTGAGTAAGGGTAAGATTGAGATGGCGAAGGAGGAGAAACGTCTCTTCGCCCGAGAAATAAACCGGCGTCCGATCCTAGTCGCTTGAATCGACCCTGCATTCCTCGGAATCCGTCGCCGATCCCATGGTAGCGTCCTCCTGCACTTCCGTTTCCGTTTTCGCTACCACTGCTTGTATCGCTGTTTTGCTGGAGCTCGATGTCGTCGTGTAAAGTTCGGGCTTGGTCGTCGGGGGAATTAAGACCGTCTTTTTGATCTTGTGGCAAGTTTCGCGATGGGTGGAGTATTATGTTGAAGAGGGGTCGACAGGCGGGGAGACAAGCTGCAATTATATACATGCTCGTTTCGATGATAGTGTATAAGGCGAGATCGACGGCTGCGCGGGTAGTATCTGGGAACAATGATTGACTCGCGAAAGAGACGAAACGAAGGATAGATGTGGCGAGACCGCTTGGGGAATGTTAGTTTAGTTTTCGAGAAGGGAAAAGAGAATCATGTACCTTGATCCGGTGAGTAGGGTGACGCCCAACCCGATCTTCACCTTCCTCGTCATGTTGAGTCTGAAAATGAAGGGTAATGGTAACAGTAACATAACGACATCGGTAATAATATTCGGTAAACTAGCATATAAAAATAGCTTTTCGATATCAAAATGACACTTTCCCCCCACAATCGTTTTGTCCCAGAAATAATCAACGGGTGTGCATTGGAAGAGCATCATCATAAATAAAATAGTGGATGATATGACGAGGATGTAGATCACAAAGTAGGTTATCATGCGGTAAAATGGGACCGTAAAGATACGGAGATACATGGCGAGGATGGAGAGTTTGGGAAAGGTGACAGCGATGGCGTAGGTTGCGGGGAAGAACATCAGGAGTTTGTAGAGGGAGAGGAGTTGTGAGGGGGCGCTCAGCTCAACAGCTTCAATATGGCGGCCTACTCCGCAGTAATTGATTCCGACTATAAAGTGTGGTTGTTAGACACAAATGCCGTCAAGTGTGCAGATGTTTGAGACACAAAACTATACACGTACCTAGACCCTGAGCAGCAAGCAACACGGAAAATATTAAGGCTGGCACCATAAGAAAGTCATCCCAACCCCGCGGTGTGTTATGAAGCCACCTAGAAACAAATCTCGCAAAGACGAAGAATATATCCAATACAATGCAAGCGATGCAAGTAACGACGAGTTTGTGCCCGCTATAATTTTCCAGATATCCGGGTGGAAATTGTGCCGCGGCAGCTTGTGCGTCCATCGTGTCTATTATTTATATATCTCCGAATTCTTCTGAGGGATTCCTTATTATGTACAACCGTTTGCTGAATACCCTCTGACTGAAAGGAGCCGAGGAAATAATCAAGATTGAACGGATGGGTGCTTCTTTTCGTTCATCAGTCGATTCGATCACTAGATTTCGCTCGGTCTGCTCAATTTCACCTGCCCACTGTTGAAGATATTATTCGAAGCATTTCTGAATCAAGCAACAACAACAAACAATTAAATATAAAGAATGCAGCCGGATACTTTGCAAAAGCGTAAAAAGAGAGCACAAAAAAAAGAGTAGCATCAGGAAATATCGAGATAGATATGAATCTTCTCCAACACGTATGTAGACCGCAATTCCCAACCGGAAGGACCGAGAGAAAACAAGCAGACCCTCAAAAACGCTCTAACTTCGCCCGAGCAAATCGAACTGGTCTGATCCTCCAAATTTCAAATGGCACAACAGGTATCTGCATCTCCATAATCTTGCGTGTATACCATTGGTTCGATTAACCCTGGCGTGTCCCCCATGTCATCCTCATAGCTCCCATACTACACCACTACGGAAGCTTCCCACGCCCAACTTCCCCATTTTCCCTACTACCACTCTCCACTATCCCATTCTGAACAAGGAAGCTCTGAACAAGCGCATAGCGTAAGCTGGAAGCTATATTGCCAGGGCAAGTGGCTAGTGCCTACGGGTCTGTATTGTAAGCGATGTCACATATGCGCCGCAGGGTCGCAGCCTTGCAGGAATACGGTTGTGGTTGCGTTTGCATGGGCAATGAGGGCCAACAGCGTTTAGATTGGTTGGTTGGTTTGTGCAAATTCTTGGTAGGTAATGCAGTTGTGTGGCGATGCTGTTGAAGAAAGTTGGCTTTGAAGAAATGATCTGGGAGCTGAAAATGAATGGCGTAATTGTGTTAAATAGGGGGCCCAGATCAAAATGCAAATGTCAATGCTATAAACTTAAATCTTTGACCATCTATGATTTGCAAACCCCTTGACCAAATCGGATCAATGGTTTCTTCTTCGCATACGGGACAGAAACCTTGAGAACGGAATAAGCAATGAGTTCTTCACTAATCCCACAACCTGACGATTCCCAAAATGAGACGAGATCCTTTCCCTGGTACTAATCAGTGATCATTCTGTAGCTCTGCTCTACGATTTGCTATGATTCATCTATCTGCTCCGGTTGAATAATTTACAATCCCAGCACCACACGTGGATGTATGGTTACATGCATAGCTGACCGTCATGGAGTCCTGGTTAAATGCCTGTATGTAGTTTAGCACACCCGATTCGGTGACCTGTCCGACAGGACCTCGAATCCTTTCAAGTCTGTACCTCCGAGGCGGAAGACGGGAAGCCAGGAAATCAGGAAATCAGAAACGAAAGATGCAATAGTTCGGAAGCTATGCTTGCTTGGTAGGAAGGAATAGTCAATAGTTGGCATCTATAGTATTCGTGCGCTCGGTGTCGATATAATGTCTTGATGACTTCCTTTTCCCAAAGCCTCCCATGGCAAATTCGTTATCTGGATCTTCATTCAAGGGGGAATAGAGAAACGTGCAAAGATACGGCCGTACGTTCTGAAGTTTTGACGATGACATCGTCCACCAACCGTTATTATCCGTTCCAATTTTAGCAGTTCAATTGGATCCAACTCTTCAATGTTTGCAATCCCATCGAACCACTGTCAAAGATGATATAATACCCAAAATTGTATCCACTGTAAGAAATGCTATCTATCCTCTTAATTTCCTAGCAACCGCCATGTTGGTAAGGAATATCACTCGCGCAACTTTTACGGAGTCAACAGCACTTGCCCGCTTCTTTCTTATCCGTCAAATCTTGTGGCCTCGGTTCGGGATCGACAACCCTGTTCGAAAAATGTTGATAGGCAACCGTTTTGGGTTATCATTCATAAATCAGGATTCAACAGTGACAATAATCTCAATTTTCTAGAAGCTTTTTACGAAATCGCCGCGTTTTTCGAAGGATGTGAAGCGGAGATAAGGTTATTCAGCACGTGGAATTCGACTCCTGATGTCTTAGAGGCAAGCTCAGTCAGAACTTCTCCACAATTGTTTTCGGGTTAAGATTGCATTTCTGTGATGGAAAGGTGTTACTTTGTCGTGTAAGTATTGAGCACCAAAGGATTTGAATTGTCAGAGGAAATACGATCTCACCGGACTGTTTTTAGATACTGAACACCGGTCAATGGTCAAGGACAGCAAGGACAGCATCAGAAATCCTGATGACCTTTCGGCGTTTGCCTCTACGCCTCGAGGGACAGCAGCACTGATATCAGGAAGCCCAACGATCAATCCTTATATTCCTAACCGAAACCTCGATCACAGGAAAGTCCTGGTACTGATTTGATCGGCGATAAGTAATTGGGTGCCGAAAAGTTCCTGATTCAATGCTGTAGCAATCGACGAACCCTTCCCTGGATAACACGCATGTTCGGAACCACGAGGATGCCGCCAACTCTTCAACCATATCAATCATCAAGTTCCCGTCCCGTATGTGAACTATCCAAGCCATTTCACTGATCACCAATAGTCCATTCCAACCCGAAGCGCGCGACCCAAAGACAGACCCACCATACGGCACGCATTGTCCAGACTCCACCCCCATCGACCCCCACAATATCCATAAAAGTCACCTGCAGGTGATGTGAATCAATGTGAATCATTTTTTGCTTGCCTATATTTCTTTCCCTTCCATTTCCATCTCAATATCCATCTCCAATTCCACAAATTTGTTCCGTCCACGCACATCAAGATTCTCGTGTCACCGCAGCCGTACATCCCAGTCCCACTAATAATCTTGCATATCTCAACCGCAGCCATGATCACAACCCAAAGCTCGAGCCTCAATATCATGGATCCCAAATTAAATCTATACAAGCGCTAACATTCTATCTTCTTGCCCCTCGTTCTTTTCGTGACCTTATCAATAGTAAGCGCCCATCTATGTGCTTTCGTATAAATAAGTATTTATTTTGAAGCGAGAAAAAAATTACGTGAAAGAGGATGAAAAGACTGCCTGGGGCTTAGTATGTTGATAGTGCAGGTGACAGGTAATGGGCAAAAAAGTAATTGTGATGGCAATGATTGAATTCCAAATAATTTTGAAGACGATGCTAATCGTGAAATTGTGTAGTTCCATATATCGTTCGACTTCTAAATACAAATCAATTGTGTAGGAATGGGGATATATAGGAGTATGGTTTCGAACCGAGAAGAATAGGCGAGGTGGTAAGCTGAATGGTGGCGAGTCATCAAAGTATGTATTGGCAAGAGTCGGCCGCTAACGAGAGCTGACTGTTAATCGATTGATATATTGCATGAATTTATTGTATCGGCCCATATCACAATTCAATGTGAGTACCTGACATAAATGCATGCTGGTGTAAGCACCTAGCTAGTGAACTGTTGATGCCCACCTACCTAGGTAGGTACCCAATTCTCGTCAAACTTTTGGTAAATGCATCTTGCTAAATTCCAACATTAAGCTCTGTGTTCAAAATTAGCAAGATGCATTTACCTAATGAACAAACAGTGTAAAAGCGCAAACATCATAGTATTGACTCTCGATTTCCACACAGCTACTCGACGCTAAAATGGATATATCGAGTAAGTTTATCAGGTTTCACTCAAGTCAAGAAAGCAGTAAATATAGCAGGATAAAAAGGCATGCGGTAGAACACTAGAATAATATTGGTATTCGACCTTCACCTCTGCGTTGCGAAGCGGGTGAAGATAAGTCAGCGTAAGAACGCCAGTGAGTATTGATTGATTCCTCCTCAATCAAGGGAGACCGGCCCAGCCTGAACGGCGCATTAAAAAAAAAAAGAAGAACTGCAAGCGGTATCATAAACAGCACCACATTTGGCCTTTTGTTTGATCGATGCTCGTCTATGCAAATCTTACATCACCACGAAAAGAAACACACCACTGACACACAGATAAGCTCTAAAATACCAAATTTGTGATGCTCGAATTATGAGAATTGGGTAGCGAAAAGAAGCTAGGTAGATTAGATATAGCCTTTAAAATCCACCGATGGGAGCTCGGCCAGGAGGCCCTAGATTTCTAGATGCCCCTCCACTGATAGGGCTTCCGATCTCGCCTGGCGCACCGGCAGAACGGAAGTCATGGGACATTGAGTCGCTGACATAGTGGATTTGTGACTTGCCGTCGGAAGAACGGATCTCAAATGTGCCACCGCCATTCATTGGATTTCCTTCAGTGTCACAAATATCCAGTAGTTCCCGTTCAGAAAGCGGCTCCTCCCTAGCAGTAGCACTAAGAGCAACCTCATTCTTAATAGCATCAATATCTAACCATCCGTCTTGAGTAGAATTCTGAAGGTTCTGACAAGCCCCACAAATCCTTAATCTCACGGCTACGGAACGCGGGTGGGAGTGATAGTAATTTGTCATTCCGAAAGAACCATTCATGTTGAGACTTGTATTCCAGCCTCCTCCAAAACCGTTAGAACCGGGTAAAGAAGAAGACCCAAATGGGTTTGGGGGTGCACCCCATGTGTTAAAAGAGCTCATCATACTTGCTGGATCCGAGCGGTCCATACCAAATGGAGGCGGTAAGAAGTTTTGTCTGCCGGGGTTACCAGGAGCTGCACTAGAGCGTCGTGCGCCAACTCCAATATTGATAGGCTCATCGGTATCATCTAGTAAAGCGCTACTTCCAAGATGTTTGCTTGTTTCATCAGATTCACCACTATTAAAATTATCACTATGACGAGTGCCATGAACAATACTAGATGGCCGTCCAATTGGCGTTGGTCTCGCGATAGGCTGAGCTTGTGTTGCCGATGATAATCCATCAAACGAGCCGGACTGATTGCGGGAATGAGTTTGCGAAGGAGGTGTTTCCTTTGGGGCACCAAAAAGCTGGCCAATACTGCCCATACCGTTCGGAGAATGTTGTGGAAACCCTGGTGGTCCATGCATAGGAAATCCTCTGCCTTGTGGCATATGATGTATATTAAATCCAGGTTGAAATGGGGGGATTCCACCATTGGGAATCTGTAAAGGTCGAAATTGACTACTCATTCCCTGCTGAAGTCCAAACATTGGATCATGATGTGATCGACCGAAACCTGGAGGTACCATTGGCATTCCTGGTTGGAACCCTCCCGGCATGGGTTGCATACCAGCGAATGGACTCTGAGGGATGCCTGGAGGACCCTTCAGCGCAGAGTGTATTGGAGAAGTGGCTTGTGGGTGTTGTAAGAGAGGATGTTGTATCGGCGTTTTTCCAGGCGGACCTATTGGGCCTGGACTATTTGGTAGAGGGGTTACAGAATTGGGTGATATACTCTGATATTTACTAGAAGGAGTTCTAGGTATAGAGTAATTGTCTTGCTGAGAATTTGTCCGAAGCTTGATAGGAGTCGGTGCTTTGGGTACAGCTGGAATAGCGACTGGAATATGAGGTGAAGCTAAGGCATGACTCAATTTAGGTGTAGGTACTTGGTTTGCGCGTCTCGAGACATGCGCAGCAGATTGAGCAGCTTGAACAGCAGCTTGTTGAGCACTAAGCTCTTCGCGTTTCTGTAACTCTCTCGCTTCTTTGTCAGCCTTCACTTTCGCTTCCTTTTCTCGCTTTTCTCGCTCGTGCTTCTCTTTTCGTTCCTTGGCCTCTTTTTCTTTAATTTCCTTTGCTTCCAGTGCTTGGCGCCTTAGCTCTTCTTTCTCCTTTCTTTCTCGCTCTTTGGCCTCGCGCTGTTTTCGTTCTTGCTCGGCCTGTCGTTCTCGTTGCTCTTGAAGCCGGCGTTGCTTTTCGGATTCTTTACGCACGCGCTCTTCTTCATCAGCCTTTTTTTGCGCCTCTTTCTTCTTTCGATTTTCCTCTCGTTTTAATCTTTGGGCCTCTGCTTTCTTTTCCTCGATTTCCCTAAGAGAAGCTTCTTCAGCTGCCTTCTCGGCGTCTTTCCGAGCCTTTTCTTCGGCCATGGCGCGCTTCTTCTCAAGCAACTTTTCTTTTTTCTTCTGTGCATCTTTGGCCCTTTTGGCTTTCTTTTGCGAATCCGCTCGACTCTCTTCCTCAAGTTCCTCAAGAAGCTTCTGCTGCCGCTCTTTCGCAACTTTTTCCTTGTAAGCTGTCAGAACTCTCTGCTCAAACATCCGAGCAGCGAATATCTGGAACATCCGTCTTCCTTCTTCCATTCGCTGTTCTTCAGTCATGCTATCCTGTTCCATGTTAGTACGTACGGGATGGTGAATAACGGTACCCTCCACGTACCATTTCTTCTTCATCGTAATCCTCTTCCTGGCTATCATACTCGTCTTCATCATCCTCTTCGTCGTCATACTCGTCTTCTTCTGGCGGCGGTGGGTGATTATGGACATGTCCGTGGGAATGAGGATGCATAGAACCATTTGAAGGATGTCCGTAATTCGCATTAGCATACTGTTCTTTCGCATCTTCCTCTCGAGCCATGCGGCGCTCGGCTAGTTGCTCCATCATTTCAATGAATTTCTTTCCGTCATTTTTGAGTAAATCATCTGCTACAGTAAGAATCCCCCCTTGTACTGTAAGACTATTACCGAAATTAAAAAAATCTGTGGCGTGACTTCTTGGAATTTCTTCCGGCTCTTCTTCACTGAAATCGTCTTCGTCTCCATCGTCTTCACTGTATTCCTCATCTCCTTCTTCGTCCTCATCATCACCAAGTTGCTCTACTATCCTGCCCCTTGAAGGTTGTTGTCCATTGAAAACGGGAGGTAGACGATTGGGAGGTTGTAGGCCACTCATGGCGCCAAATCGACGTGGGGGTGGCATCATTGGTGGAGGACCATCACCTCCTTGATGGTTTGCATATTGCTCGAGCTCTTCATAGTATGCATCGTAAAGTACTTCCAGTTCCTCTTCGATGGCAGTGCGTTTGCGACCGCATACCGTGCAACTACAGGAATGTTTTTGTTGCTCTTTCATTTTCTTGAGTACGGCATCCTTTTCCACCTTGACTAAAGATTTGCGCTCATCTTCCCCAAGAGATAACCAAAATTCCTTTATCCGCTCGCGTTCTTCTTGTGACGATGTATTCCAGATTTTCTCCTTCGAAATACCCTGCCCTCTTTGCATGCTCGGAGGAGACTGTAAAGGAAGAGGCAGCGATACATGATTATGCGATGAACCATTCGGACCGTGATTTGCGTGATTTGAATGGTCCGACTGCGAAGATTTCGACTTCTTTTTCTTTTTCTGCTTCTTGCTGGAGTTCGCTGTAGGGATCGCATAACCGTTTGTCGAGGAGCCGTCGTGACCATATGAACCAGAGTATGCATCGCCCTCTTCGTCACTATAATACGCATTCTCGTCCGCAGGATCGAAATGTTCATCGTCGTCATATTGTTCATCTAGCCCTGTTTCGCGAAAGCGTGCTTCCAGTTCCTGCATTTGTCTCTTCACATCTCCAGAAGTTGGTCCACCACTCATTTGAGAGCCCTGTGCTTGTTCCGCAGCAGCTCTGGCAGCCTGTTTCGCCCTTCTCTTCTGCTTCTTGCGATTTACTGTAGGTGCGCCATTGTTTGTGGGAGGAGTGGGCAATTGGCCATTTGATTTCGTTGTAGTTTGTGCCATGGTGGGAGATGTCTCAGATGAATCGCTCGTACTAGATTTCTTCGGTGTAGTTACGATCTTTCCAGCATTCTTTGTCAACGGGGTCGCAATGTTTCTAGGAGTCTGCAGGTATGATGACTGGCTTGTATTCTTCCGTTGGTTTGCGGGCATTCCGATGGGGTATAGAGGTGAGAGGGGACGGGGTAGCGACGACCGTGGCTAGTGATTGCTTAGATTTGGTTCAACCAAGGAAATTCCACGACGGGCCGTATTTGTTGAGTTATTTTGAAATATCACTTGCAGACTTACTCAAAAGTTGTAGGATTAGTTCTCGCGACTGCCCCACCACAGGTGATTGTTTGCTTCGGGATGAACAATTATGATTTGTGTGGGGGGGGGGGGGGGGGGGATGAGGGCTGGTTTATTCAGAGAGTGCGCGTGGAATTATTTTTGGGAGTATGAGAAGTTATTGGCTATGGAGATTTTGGACAAGTCGTTATTATTGAGAGGGCACCGTGAAATCCAGAAGGGGGTTTGGGAAGGGCTTGGAGTTTAAATTGTGGTACGGGTACCTTTGCAGGTTGTGTTATTGAATCTCAAGTGAGGTTGCTGAGTCATCATACCTCAGGCACGCTGTAGGGTAGGTCTATGGAAGGGACCGCCCTTCGTCGAGCTCCTCAGGTCTATGCATGGGACGTCAATGATACAACAACACTGGTATCTGTTTTGATGGTGAAAGGTCTCTACGGAAGGATCAGTAAATTCCAAGCGTCTTGATAGTGCTGCTCAATTTCAAGCTCCAATTCTTAACAGCTTGATTTGGCATCAAATACTGAAAATGATGATGAACTTTGGGGGTGAGGTATATCTCGTTCATGTGCACGCCTGCATCCATTTTAACGGCCGATTATTATATGGGAGTATGGAGTATGAAACATGGAGGGTGAAGCGAAACTCAACTTGCCATATCGTCGCTCCCTACTAGGTATTCATTCTATCACTCGTGGTCTTCGCCCACAGCAATCAAACCCTGGATATTGTCAGTGATCTTGGATGTTTGAAAGCGGGTCAGCATGTTTAGCTGAAACCACGTTTATTCTCATTGAAGTCGAAGTGATAAGTGGCTCTCTTTTACGAGCGAGTGTAGCCAGGTGCCAGGCCAGACTGGTTTCCGGTCGCATCCTAATCTGATCCCTATCAGAACATACTCCGTACTTCTGGACAAGGGCGGGACATTTGCATTTCCCGATTACTTCTAGTTGGTTTTTTGGATGGCCCGATAATTATTAAGCTGTCTCCACGGTGGTCCTCCGAGCCCTCCGAGCCCCCGAAAGAACAAGCCAGTGGAACGGTTATTCTGTATGCGGTTTCTATCACTTTGCTTTCGTGCCGAATGGAATGGCCATTATTCGAATCGCCGTTGAACTGACCGAGTACTTGTCTAGCAACTGCACTATTTTGCGAAAAAGGGGGGGCTCGCTTTACTCGAGGACGAGGGAGTAGTAGATAGAACATCAACCTAGATACAAATTTCTATGTGTAGCCTTACATGTGCAGAAGTAGTTTGCTGCCGCTCCAACCTCTATTAATTACAGGAAGCAGCCCTCCCAAATTCTCACATATAGCTTATGGTGCTCAAAGACCTTTTGTATCGTATGCACATCAGAGTATTGATTTCTATGGGAGCAAGCCCCCAAACCCCCATTAGCTCGCTGCGCTCGAGGTCGGGAGGCACAGTACAAGTTGCTTAAAAGCTTTCTAGTTCTCTTCCAGTAATACCTACGTACATCGCCAGATCCGTTAAGTGGATTGATTACATAGCATTGCAATGGCCTACTTCAGCACTTAATGTACTCCAAAGTTCTAGAACTGATTGGAACCTCAAAACTCTCATCATCTACGTGCATTACACATGCATATATAAAACAGGTCATGAAAAGCAAGTATCATAAAGGGAGTTGCAAGTTGTCGAAGCTACTCTTCTACAATCTCGCTTCGATTTGGCCTGCAGCTTCATCTACATCTTCTCCTTGAGTTGTCACAGAGGACCAGGCTCCTAGTATCTCCATCCCTTGACTTCTTTCGCTCGTCTCTCATCCGAGTGTCCTCTCGTCTTGTTCATCTCATCTCACGCCCCGCCTGTGCCTCTTCAATCTCCATCCAAACCAGACCATACACACACAGCGAGAGAAGAAGAGTACTGGGGAATTCACTAATTCATCTGCATTAAGGTTAATCATCATCATACCTGGGGGCATCATTCACGTGCATGGATTCTTAGAAGGTTTGTGAATTGCTTTTTTCTCTCTCCAACCCGCCTTCCACCCACCTCTGCATCTCCATCGCCCGTCCATGTGGGCTTCGCTTGATAACGTGCAAAGATTGGGAGCCTTTTCTTCTTCCTCTCCTCCTCGTCCTCCTCTCCTCCTCGTCCTCCTCTCCTCCTCGTCCGTCTTCTCCTTCCACGACAGCCCCTCCCATCTCAAACGCACATTGATCAATCGCGCCCTCGATCCTCGTGTAGATCTGTACAGATTCTCCTAAACCTAATCCAGAGCTCTAAAAAAAGGTGCACGGTTCGACGACTCAGCCTTCTCTTCGCACGCTTCGGAAATCTCCACCCCAGAGCCCAGTTCTTCTTTAAACTTTACCTGCAACAATTAAAAAGGAGATAGCAACTCAAGACCTCGTATAACTTCAATTCTCCTCTAGATTCTATTCCTCTCCCTTCTTCTCATACTCATTGTGTTTCTTCAAGTCTTTCCGACACAATTATTAAGCGTTCATTCACGCCCTGGCTACATGGCCATTGTCTAACCTCATTTCAAACAATTGGTCCACTCATCATACGGCAAAGCCACTTATATCCGACCATCTCCAAATTGAATGCTTTGAGAATTTCGGTTTCTGGACAATCCCTCGTATCGATAATATTTCTTCGAATCCACTCCAAAATCCGCACGAAATTGCCTTCGACCCCTTTGGCGATTGTTTCTTCCCCTCATAATTGCATGGTCTTCTCTTCACATTATCTGCGCGACATCCTTTTCTCTAGACAACAACAACCCGATACCGACAATCCCATCCGATCGATCCAGCGACAATGACTCAACAGCCGGCACAAAATGTGATGCGAAGGTACGTTGGAGCTTTCCATGTCTTAATTAAAATTTGCGATTTTAGCTGCAGTTAAGTTAGCATTTGGCGACTCGTTTTCCTACTCAGCCTCGTTATCTCTTGGGATCACCGCCAGAACACCGAATCTCTCTTGGTCGTTTTTAGCGTCGTCTCAATAGCGTTTGTTGTGACGAAGTCACAGGCCGTTGAAAGACTTGATATTGACATTCGTGCAGGAAATTGGTAATAATTGGAGATGGTGCTTGCGGAAAAACGTCATTACTTAGTGTATTTACACTTGGTTATTTTCCAACAGTAAGTCGTCCCCAGAGGCTGACGGTTTTCAAATGATAACTAACATTATTTCTAGCATTATGTACGTTTTTTGGCAGCAATTTTGCGCATTTGCCTCGGTCAATTGTGCTGACATCTCATCCAATTTTAGGTACCAACAGTTTTCGAAAATTATGTGACGGATTGCAGAGTCGATGGAAAATCTGTGCAATTGGCATTGTGGGATACAGCAGGGCAAGAAGACTACGAGAGATTGCGCCCTCTGGCATATTCAAAAGCCCACGTTATTCTAATAGGATTTTCAATCGACACTCCGGATTCATTAGATAACGTCAAACACAAAGTAGGATTGCAATCTCTAGAGATGATTGATACGAAGTACTAATGTCTTGGCTAGTGGGTCGAAGAAGCAAACGAGCGGTGTCCAGGGGTCCCGATAATACTTGTTGGGCTGAAGAAGGACTTACGAGAGGATCCTGTCGCCAAAGAGGAAATGCGAAAGAAGTCTCTTGAATTTGTGGGAACGAAAGAAGCAGATGATATTGCAAAGGCCATCGGTGCAAGGAAATACTTGGAGTGTTCATCGTTGACCGGCGACGGAGTGGATGATGTCTTCGAAGCAGCCACCAGAGCCGCACTTTTGACGTTCGAAAAAGGGGAAAGTAACGGATGTTGTGTTATACTATAAGAGAAGATGAATGGAGTTTGGTGGGGGGAGGGTATGTGGAACCAAGACGAAAGAATCGAAAGAGGATATATCTGGCTGGAACGCGTCGAAACCGGCAACATCTCCACAACCATTACCGATGTACGAACGAGTCCGAAGTTACCTACTCCGTAGCAACATCACGGACAATTGTATCTACGATACCTGGAAATTTCAACGGAACTGAAAACCTAACGGACGATTGTATATTTGTCATGAAGGACAAACCAAGCTGATAACGAAATGTTCGGAGTGATGAGGCTGGATAGGGCTATTTAGTAATGACTGATCGGAAAAACATGGTCTGACTTGCAGTTGCGCCTTTTGTCGAAAATAGCTTGAGGATTTCCAGCCTGGTTTCCATTAGCTTTGTACCTGTTTTAGTTCACTATTTACCCTTTATTAATTGGGATTTCATTTTACATATCCCTGGAAGCCATCGGGAGAGGCTTGGAAAGGGGTCAGAGGGAGGTTGACTTGAAATTCGGATTGGAAGGAAAAGCAGAAGAGATAATGAATCCTATAGTGATGTGGACGGGGATGCTGGTGCACTTGCTTGTATTGCAGATTAGCGTTGGGTTTTAATGGTTATAGTTAAGGGGGTTATGGTTATGGACGGATTTTACATGGATACTGATTAAATGGAGACTCGATGCATATTTGAGAAATGGAGAGATGGAGATGGAGAAAGACATCGACATTGTACATAGAATTACATATCAAGTACCGTCTGATGCGGCTCGTGGGGTATGACCCGATTACTATTTGAATTGACCTTCTTTCCGTAACTTTGTACAGAATTTATAGACGGCGTCTTGCTCCGTCTTTCGCGGCGTTTATATTGCCTAATCCTGCATCGTCTAATCTAGTCCCACAGCTCCAGTCCCTTGGGACGGAGTGTCTGGGGAATGTTCGGGGTCTATACTCCGAATCATATTTCATCCCATGTCATTAAAGTTGACCGTCATAAATGTGCAAGTAACAAATGTTTACTTCATGGTATTCATCTTTCAATATTCTCGTGTACCGTGGTACATTACCCTATTGAATGGTTAGTCAGGTGCTTCACTCCTAATTCTGAAACACATTGGTAGAAAAAAAGAGAAATCAGACAGCAGTTGGTACTTTTTTTGTCCACATAGAAGATTACAGAACAGGTCTGTGAATAAGGTATATCATCATATTACTCTCCACCAGAACAAAAACAAACAGAAAGTGGGTGTTCGCATTCTTACCATTCCAATCATCGTATAGTAGTTTTATCAGTAGTCCATCCATGATTCCATGGTTCTCTCGCTGGTGTATCGGTTTGTGCTCTCGCGTACTCAATTGGGATTCCGTCTTTTCCGAAAATTCCTTTCTTCTCGAGAGCGACGCGATATAATCTACCGGCTTCTTTCTGGCCGGAACCGTCGAGAAGACGAAGGTCTTCCATTGCGCTGTGCATTGATTGGTGAAGTCTGAGGGGATGAATGTCAGTTTCTTGGAGAGGAGAGGAGGGGAAAGATGTGTAGGTTGAAGGCAGGCCTCAAAAGGCTTGAAAGGTAAATAGACAATCAGAAGGAAGGCAACGGAAATCTCCACATGGGTTTTGCGCTCTCGGAGTATAATGTGTTTAACATCCGGAATATTTCATCATATTGAATAAAGTTTTAAATTTTCGAATTTGAAAAAGAAAAGAGGAATTGAGATGGAGAAGATTCTCACAAAGAACCAAAAATGAGGCGGGAGCGGGAAAACAAACCTGTATAATTCGCTCTCCTCCTCAATCCTCTGCTTTCGCCTTAATATCATCCATGCACGATGGATAGTCCAATGCCTCAGCGCACGCGTTCGTGAGAATCGCAGTGGGCGAGGTGTCTTGGGATGTTGAAGATGGTAGCGAATGAGGGTTACTCGTGGATCGGTTTTGCTATTAGGGTTCTTTTTGTGCATGGTTGGGGTGCTGGTGAAGGTTCTGAAGGGTGCTGTTGAAGTTGTGGAGGGGAAGGTAGATCTGAAAGATTGGAGGAGAGGAGTGAGGAGACGGAAGAGAGGTGATGGGGTTGGAAGATGAGGTGACATTTTGAAGGTTGTAGTTATGAGAGAGGTTGCGGGGATTAATTGTGGTAAAAAAAAGCTTGTTGTTGTAAATTGAATAGAGAGAAAGAGGTTTTGAAGATGAAATAAATTTCGTCCTAGTAAAGTTATACCCCTGTAAGTGTGGTGCACGTGATAGTAGGGTTGGCGTCAAGGCAGTAGTGCGCAGTCTATTTCGACTATCCGGTTTGAGCTGGCCGGTGTCAACTACCTACCTAGTAAGCACCTAACTAATAGTTGTATTTTCTTATAAAGTGGCACAGGAAAGTCTCACTGTCTTACAATTACTATTTTTGCGGATTTGGATTCTTTTTGATACCCCCAAAAGCAAAATAAATACAAGAGTATATTTACATCAGAATGCCTTTCACAGTCCCAGCGCAGAGGCAAGGCGTCACACATTTATTTGTATGTACCCGAACGTTTCATTCTGATACATATAAGAATCACTAGTTTAGTTCTAAGAGCCATTGCTAGCTTGTGTCAAAACATTAGACTTCCTCGTAATCATGCTTTTACTGATTGATAGTATGTAGACACCTAAACTGACTGCTTTCGAACACGCACCCAAAGCTTCGAACACAGCACCACCAAACATCATCATCTTTATTGGCGGTCTATCAGACGGTTTACTCACCGTGCCATACCCGTCATCAATCGCAGATGCATTACCAGGAGATTGGTGTCTTGCTCAAGTTCTACTAAGTTCTTCATACATCGGGTGGGGTGTCTCCTCCCTCAAAAAAGATGCCCAGGAATTATCTAAATGTGTTGCCTATTTCCGAACAATCAAATCAGGCAAGATTGTTTTGATGGGTCACTCCACTGGTTGTCAAGATGTCATGGAATACCTCACAGGGCCCGGACATGAAACAAATGCTCCTATTGATGGAGGAATCATCCAAGCTCCCGCAAGCGATCGTGAGGCCTTGGGACAAGAACTCGATGCAGATGTCTTGAAGAATGGCATCGCTATGGCACAGAAGATGGTTGAAGCTGGAGACGGCGAAGAAATCTTACCCTCTAGTGCCACGGAAGGGTTCTTTGGGTCACCTGTGTGTGCAAGGAGATGGCTCTCGCTAGCAAGTCCAAATCATGATGGAGATGATGATTATTTCAGCTCTGATCTCACAGACGATCAATTAAAGAAGACTTTTGGAGGCTTGCCCGCTAAAAGTCCGTTGTTAATCTTATTTTCTGGCAACGATGAATATGTTCCGGCGTATGTCGACAAAGAGGCACTAGTAAAACGATGGATTGATTTTGTGAAGAAAGGAGATGGAAAGGTCGATGAGGAGAATTCAGCCGTTATCCCTAATGCTTCACATAACTTGACTAAGAGTCCTGAGGCTATACCAGAGTTGGTAAACAGAGTTTTGGGGTACGTGAAGGGTTTGTCATCGCAAACCCATTTGTGATGCAGGTCAGGAATGGAAGACAGGCACCCGTCGGAATCTCAAGGCACATGCTCGTATAATTTCGGCCATTCATAAGAAAAGCTTCTTGGGACAATGGCCAAAAGAGGGCAATAGCTGTTGATATATGATCCCTAACCAGAAGGTCCAATAGAGAAATTAGACACATTCTACTTCTATCATACAACCAAATCTTCCGGGGTTGGTCAAAACCAGTGTCCGAGTACATTCCACGTATTTCTCGTTGAACCTGTGTACTAAACAATACCCCTCTTGATACTATCCAATCCTTCAATAAACATATAATTTAATGGTCGAGTGGTTAGCTAGCTGACCTCAATTGATATTATATGTCACGTGGTATCATGCGCACAGATCACTCAAAGGAGTAAGTCCTCATCTCTTCAATTTCACGTCACTGATTCAGACCTGGTGAACCTCGTTCATAAACCTAACACTGCCATAGCAGGTGAAAGGATTTGCAGGAATACAGTCCTCCGAGATTTTACGTCACAAGCTTCTTCCATTTCACAAGAGCAGGAGGTACATAACTCTGAGAAAGGCACAAGGGGTCCATGGAATAAATCATGAAGCTCCCGATCAAGTCAAGACATCTTCTTGCCTCGAACTTCCTCCCCCATCAACCACTTCTAACTTTTTTATATCCCCGCTTTCAAGATTTAATCATAAATACACGGCACTTTCACTCCACTCATTCGGCGTCTTCTATTTTACGCATGAAGCCGGACACTGCTTTATTGGCATTGAATGATGTTCAAGAACAAAAAGAACCCTCTCAATCTCCCCAGCAGAAAGTACTCGTTCTATGGGACCTGGACAACAAGCCGCCACTTGACTCAATTAACCCGTACGAAGCAGCGCAAAATCTCCGTGCATTTGTCTCCCGTTTTGGCAATGTCATCAATATCGCCGCCTTCGCCAATCGAAGTGGAATGTCCTTTGTCCCTTCTTCGGTTATAGAATCACGTAAAGAAGTAAAAGAGTATTACGCGCTGGAGGATAAATTGCATAGAAAGTACAAGATCAAACCCGCTGAGCCTTATGTATGTGGTATTTGTGGCAATAAAAAGAAAACCCAGGTGGAATTGGTGAAACATTTCAAGATCCATGAAAAGGAAAGAGGAAAGAAATTGAATAGAGCAGCCCAGCTGAAGGGTAAAAAAAGGGCTCGGTTTTTGGCGAGAGAATTATCTAAGGAGAAGAGCGCTAAGTATCATGAGGCGGCTGTGGGAATTACCAGGCCTGATGATCGGTATAAACTCGATACTGAGCTTCGGCGCGCAGGAGTCGTGGTAAATCTCGTTGATTCAAGTTCGCAGGCTGCGGATAAAGCAATTATAGCATATGCAAATGCGATGCGGTACAGGAAGGAAACTCTGTACAATTGGTTGGCACTGATATCGGATGATACAGATTTTGGGGATTTGGTGAAACGCCTTTCTCGAAAGGGAGTCGGAACGATCGTGGTGGGAAGTAAACCGAGCAGAGATCTGGTGAGGGCAGCGTGTGCGTGGGTGCCGTGGAATTTGGTTGAGACAGGGTGTATAGACAAGGATGCTATTAAGGAATCATTTGCAAAAACGGTACTGACAGAGAAGAAAGAGGAGAAAATAAGGCAGATAAAGGAGATTTTTGGTGTAAGTGATGAGGATGGAATTTTGGAATCATATTCGAGACAGTCCTCTGATGAGAACGATCAGGATATGTTAGACCAAAACATCTCGAATCAACACGCATCAACTCTTTCTAGGACGTCCATCCCAAACTCAGACTCGGGTCTGGATCCAGAGCGCCCTTTATCACTAGATACGCCGCTAGATGCCTCTTTCGTCGAAGAAATTCTTGGCGATATCACCTCCGCCAGTTCTTTAGACCCTTCGACCAAATCGAATTCTTTATCTGGGCTTAAAAAAAGGAGGCGAAAGGGTCTCAAATAGCACCCAAAACCAGCACAAATTCATTTGGTTTTTTCCAGATAGTTCGAAGAGCCATTGCCTTGTAACGCTTACTTTAGTAGTGTTTCCATTCAAGATTTTGCTATGTCCGCTCGTGGGAACCTATAGTCGAAGCGTTGATAGTTGGATGCATTCCCGTACTCTTGGATTGACATGTAAAACTTTGGGGGCGAATACAATGTAATAAAGCTGCATGCTTTCGAGACATGAATCGGTTACTTTAGTACATTAGCTGGAGGATTCACACCATGACAACGGATATGGTGAGACGACAGCTACTGGTCAGAATTGCCCACCCCGTATTTACTGAGAAGTAAAGTTATAAATTGACAATAGTCAAATTTCTTAGAAAACCCATCTGAGCCAAACTTATGGCAGGTGGAACTCATGTTCCCCGGCTTGGCCAATGATATTTCAGTTTCACCCACTATCCGCCATTGTATCAATTCTGTGCGCTTCTTGACAATTTCTGGTGAGCAACTGAACAGTAGAAGTATTTGTGATCATTTCATGCACAAGTGATATTTGCTGTCTTTCATTATTTCGCTATTCGTATTTTTGTGTCTGTCTACCTCTCATCACCACCACGACAATTTAAGCTTTAGCCATTCACAAATTAAAATGCTAGCAAGTATATGCAAAGATATTTCAATTCCCTATATGAGTCCCTTGGAGGACTCTAGTACCAATGCTCGCATCATGCGGAGTGAATCATGAGCCCCGCTCAAATTTTTCTTCGTTTCCACGTTATTTCTAGCAGACTTTGTGCCATTTCCCTATGCTCCCGATGTTTTTCTATCTCTTTATATGATCGCTTACAGGCCATGACGTCTATGTTATCGCTCTGGTTAAGACTTCGGTAATTTGAATCGGCAAGAGTCCTTGTTTCAATAAGATTGGAAGGGAGGAGATTTGATACGATCATAGAAGTGTGAAAGTTTGAATTCGGCAAAAATGGCGATGGTTCTTAGGTGAGAGTGATATTGACAGCGCTAGTCATTAAAAAGTAGGGGAAACTCGAAATATCGACAACATAACTCTCCAGCGGTGTCTACTCCTTTCTCGTTCTTTATTTCATGAAGCAGCTTATATAACATCTCTTTCTCATGCTTGGTCCAGGAGTAAAACTAAGCTTTTTTAATGCATGATTTAAAGAGTTATTTCTCAGAATACCTGTCTATGCTCAGCTGCGTTTTGTTCTCTTTTTCAAGTATACCTACTTACAGATACTCAAAGTGGCTCACGAAGTGCGCATAGATCAGAGAAAGACATTGGGTATTATTCTATTAAAAGATCTACCTTTCGAATTGTCGCCCATTCTGGTAATGTAAAACTGGCTCAGTAGACTGGGGATCATCTGGTGCATATTATGCTAAAACTCAGCCGATTGGATTTTCTTTACATCCTCGCCAAGTCATCAGCTTCACAGATTCTTGATAATATTCTATAAACTGTCGATAAACTTCCCATAATATCATCTTTGCAGCTCAGAAAGCTGCAATTGATGTATCTCAAATGGTCGGAGTTTGTGAAACAGACAAAAATGGAATAATATGCCGATCAGAGTGCAAGAGCGCACCCAATGAAGAGACAGGTGCTTACAGTTTTGAGGAAGAATTGTAGTGATTCCTTAGTGAGGAAAGATGACAATCAGGGATTTCGATACATTTAGTTAAGGGATAACAAACAAAATTAAGCGACAATGCTCGGGCGAGTATTGACAGTATATCAATTGAGAATTGATGAGCCAATTCTTCCCCTTTTCGGGAATTATGGCAGATATCCTATCTCTTTTATGCCGTGAACGAAGTGCGTAAAGACAAATTGCTTTGATGTACCTGCACATGTTGAAAATTAGACTCTCCGAGGTACATTCAGTGATTATTTTTATGCTGCTGCAAAAGACAAGATAAAAAAAAAATGGAAGTCTTCCAGATCATCTCAACTATTCTAACGTAAACTATCCACCTGTTCTGCGAGCCCGAAAGCCGCATGCTCAGCCCTTCTTCCATAATCTCCATCACTATAATCGCCATTCTCTCCGTGGAGACGTTTCAATTTACCCAGTCTAAGTTTGTGATTCTTCATCACATCCGCATCCGCACTACTTAGAGAATGGCCTCGTGCAATTTCGTCCAGGAATGGATTTCTCGTCGTAACAAGTATCTGAGAAAAGATATCTCCAGTACGAATGCCAGTTTGGATAAGCACAAAAACGCCTGCTAGAAATGAAATAAGACCAAGACAAAAGGCGATGGAATAAGGAATTAATAGCAGATCTGGGTTGTAATAATACACTAGCGTTTCTTCCGAAGATAAACAGCTTGTACTTGTGCTTTCGGGACTAAATGCAAGTGTCGAGATGGTTAAATTGGTGAGAAGCTCTGGAATTCCAGTAAGAAGGTCTCTATTAACGAACCAGAGAGATGATATCGCTCCGCTGTTGGCGTTAATAGTATTTCCAACAAGTATCGGTTTTCCTATGTTTGTATCAGGTGTTGAATACTGTGTCGTGGGTGACTGTGCCCATGTGCCGTTAAGATGCTTGTCGTAAACTTCGCGAACTAGAGTTGCAGAGTTGGAGTGCCATGGGTAATCTCCTGGGGAAACATACTCTGTCATATTTAAGTTTTGGAGCTGCTCGTGATATGTGAGAATTGGTGAAAAATTTGGCGATCCATCTGTGTAGTTGACGGAGAGTTCATATGTTGCATTGTAGGCTGTGCAAAGAATGGATACATAGTTTAAATCGCTTTGCACTTCAGCCTTCGTGTTGTTTCTGTACGTAACTGACAATTCAATGAGCGAATCCTCACTCTCACTGAAAGTTGTCAAGTCTGTGGCGTTGTAGTAAAGGTAGCTAGCCACTTGCTCGTTTAGATATGACGGGTTGGAGGTGTTTACACACTGCAGGGCAGGGCCATAGAAGGAATGTTGAAATGAGCAATTATTTCCACAAGGCGATTCAAGATTCAAGATGATTCCTTGCGCAAAGATCTGGCTTGCTAATTTTTGAATACCGGTGTTTGGCCCCTGAATACCGGAGCCATGGGGGATCATCTGATAAAAGCTAATATTGGGTGAAGATGCAGCGAAAGTCGGCACGGTACAGATGCTCTCATTGAAAGTAACCATTGGTCCTACAACTAAACTACCGGGAGATAGTATAGCAGATATCGGGATAGTCCAGGCAAAACCAGCTAAAGCAGTGGCCAGTGGTGCATTAACAAATGCACCAGGGACGAAGCTGAAGGGGTTGCTTGAAAGAGTGAATAATTTGTCTAGTAAAGATATTTTAATATCTCTTCGGCGGAAACTGAACCAAAGTACTTCTTGCAGGGCTAATAAGATTGTAAGTGTGAAGGAAGTCTTCACCAAGAAAGCTGCGGCGGAACCAAGATTGTGTGCCCAGGATTGAGAGAACACGGTTTGCGGTTGTTGATCAAGACTTTGATATGCAAAGTGATGTCCAAGACCAACTGAAGAGCCTAGAAGTAACCACATAACCATCAGAACAATTGGTCTCCACCAATGATGACTCTTATGGTTCTCCAACTCGAAGGCTCCATTTGAGTCATGGGAGGGCCTCTGCTGAATTATTGCAGATGATTTTTCGGGTTGCAGTGGTTTAGCGGTATCCAGAAAGTATTGTGCTTCGCTATCATTATCATGGGTTGGATGAGGGGTGACATTTTGATATTCCTCAGTAAGTTGGAATGAAGAAGGAGCCGGATGGCTGTGAAATGGAGTTTGTACATCCATGATCACTATAGACGAATTTTTTTTCTGAGAAAAGACTGGAGATCTAGTAGTCAGGGAAAGTACTGCATGCTGATAGAAATCGATTAGAGCCTCATTGTGAGAGAAGGGCTACATAATCAAAGAACCAGTCACAATGCCACCACAGTGCGGCTGAGCCGTGTCCAGATTCTCAGCCTATAAACTTAATTTTCGCTCTTGGCTCCCCAAAGAGTGGAAAAGACATGTCAGGTCATGTTATACAGTTGTGATTGGAATAACTTACGATCTTATGCACCTAATTACTTTCAGATGAGCTGTCACATAGGCATGAAAGTTAATGTGGTGGTGAGTCTTGTCCACCTCAGCTTTAATCTACATTGCATTATGGTGGCATCATATGCATCTGATTGATGTCAACTTGTGTACAAGGTTGAAATTTACTGACTTGATATATAAACATATCTGTATGTACAATTTTTGATTCATTATTGTTCTATAATCAAAGATATTCATGAGAACGAATAGTAACCTAGGATCTTTAGTGGTTTAGTGCCTAATGATCTCATGAAAAGCCATTTCTTGGCACTTTGATTTAACCAATTATCGGAACCTATCATTCCGTTCCAGCTGAACACTAATTCAGACTTTGTATTTCTGTAATTTTCGTATCCTTTTCGCCTGTTACAGGCATATAATTCCCTACTATGTCGGCCCTATCGCGTCACAATCGTATTTCCCCGAGAATCAACTCTCGCTTCCCTAGATGTATTTTTTCAACTCCGAATTTCCTCTTTCGATTTCGAGCGAGGAGGATCACGTCTTGTACATCTATCATCTCTTTGAGGAGTTTCACGTCCCTCAATCTTGATATCTTCACGAGAAAAATCATATTTCTCGCTCTCACCATTATTACCAGTAGTTTCACGTTTCTTATGTTCTTTCCCACGTTCACTGCCCCTAGGAGAATCAGGCATCTCATGCTCCTTCTTACGATCGTCACTTTTGCCAGTAAAATGCTTTCTACTAATCGGATAAGTCATAGTCTTTATAATGCTTTCTTGCGAGGCGTGTTGGCTCCTAGTTTATTTCTAGTTCTGCTGGCCTTTTCTCTGTGCTCAAATCGATGCAATTTGTACATTGACAATGATATAAGTGACAAAGACTTACAAGCAAGACGATTATAAATCATCTCTCAAAAAATGTCTTGTCTTACCAGGAGTGAACTATAATCCGAATGACAGTAAGAATATCAACAGCGAACAGCTGTAACAAAAACAGCATTGATAGTATCAAGAAACCCCCAACACTGAATATACTTAGCTGCAGGGTGTTCGGCAAAGTAAATTCAAGAACAAGTTGCTCACCACTTTATGGAGTTATAAGAAATACGTAAAACCGATGATAATAATGCCCATGGCCATAGAAACCATACCTGTATAGTGGCCCAGCCTGTCAATAAGCGAATTCTTGCAGGTCACGTGATCAAACACCACCCCCTCGCGCATAGTGAGTTAGGTCGACAATCTTTAAGATTCTTCTTAACGCTTTAGAAAACCCTACGTTGCAATTTCCCCCATTGAATCTCTCCAAGCCCATAAGCCAGATATTCGCGTTAGTGACAGCAAAAATACGAGACGTGAATAGATGCAAGGAGACAATACTATCGTGAATATAAGTCAACAATGAATGTCAAAGTTGGTCTTCTGTCTCTTTCATGATTTTCTCCACATGCTCTCTAGACCAAAATTACGCAAACAAATCAGCAATCAACCATCAACCATTAAAATCCATCAACAACAACAAAACAGTTATAGATTCATGAATATGAGATCGATGCACACAATAATTTTCATTCCATATGGATTTGGAAGGTCCGATTCACACGGGTAGAAAGCTGCTTGGCTCATCATTCTATTCTGATGTGTTGGTTTGGAAACAGTGGCAAAAATAACAGCGAAAGTAAGTATGATGAGAGGAACCCCATGGTCTCCGTCTCGCCTGCCAGTAGATATATAGAATTGAAAAGACAACAGATAGAAATCCAGACTTCATCGCCTCTGGGCTACTTAATTCAGTATCAAACGAAGTATAAAACGAGACTTGGTCCGATATTGCAAGAGCTCTATATATAAAACCATTAGTACTTCCAATGTATGTAACACTAGACTCGTTCAAAATCCATATCAGTCTTCTACGTCAAGACCATAAATCCGAGTATGTGAGATAAAATACTCTGGATATATTTGACTTCAAAGAGAGAAATATGACTTGAGCACTAGCATCCCAATTCAGAACCTGGCCTGACCCACATCGTGTCAATTAGCAGTTGGTCATCATCAAGTGAACTGATTGTGATTACGTTCTATTCCAAATCAACCCAAATCGAATGAGGATTCGGCATTTCCGCATTTCCGCTTCGAAACCAGACACTATATCATGGAATATAATTTCGAAATTTCAACAACATCAAAAGTAAGAGGCACAATTATCACTCAAGTATACATAAAAGATACTCCTTAGACAAGGCAAATCATCAAAATAAGGGTATAGTATATATCAACGCCAGAAGCAAATAAAATACAGATCTTTAAGTCCGATCCATATCAAACTTCCCAAACTCCATTCCCATGCACCCTTGTCTAATCCCATTGCTCAGCGTTTTTGTGCCGGAATCAAGTTCCCATTTAAGCGTTGCGATGAGTTTCATTAGAATAAGCTTCCTCGTGGCTAGGCTCCGCGATCAAAGGTAAATCAGCCTCAGAATGTCCAAAAGCATCTGGTTGTCGGACCGACTTGGATCTTTTTTGGTTATATGATGCCATTGCCTCTTTGCTTTCTGCATCCAGTTGTGCCAAACGCGCAGCTTTAAGTTGATTGGCAGCTTGACGATCTTTGTATCCAATTACTATAAGTCCAATAACGAAAGCACTAATTCCGACTGCGAAAAATATTGTAACTGCCAAACCGGACGTGGTAAGACTATTGTCAATCTCCATACAGACATCTTCTCCAGATGCTGCAGTTGTACACAGTACTCCTGCTGCACATGTTGATGACGCGGCAGAGGTAGTGGCACATCCAAGGGTAACACCAGTGGATGCACCTGTCCCATAAGAGCATACACTCGTGGAATAATAAGAAGTTGTGGAACAGGCTAGGGTGCTTGAAGAAGTTCCGGTTCCACTACTTGTCGCGCTGGTAGTTGTACCGGATGTCGAGGAAGAAGTTGTACTTGCGGTGGTAGAAGTGGTAGTGGCGCTTGCGCTTGTAGCAGTCGTGGATGAAGCCGCAGAGCTCGAAGAGGCTGAAGTTGAAGCGGTTGTAGATGTGGAGGTTGTGGTTGTGGCAGCGGTTGTGCTGGCAGAACTCGAACTCGAACTCGAGGATGAAGCTGTTGTTGTAGTGGATTCAGTCGTACTTTCAGCAGTTGAACTTGTCTCAGTGGCTCTCTTTCTTAAATCCTCCTTCATAACCTCTTCAACCGTTCCTTGACGATCATTACATTCGTACGAAAACCACACTGCAGAAACAGTAGAATCGATCGCGTCGCATCCACCAGCTATGAAGCATTGTTCAATTTGATCCAAGTGTCTTAAATCAACATCTTCTGCAAGACATTTGACAATTGATAAATCATCTCCACAGGAGTTCCTGATTACAAGATCATGGAAATTCCCTTGTATACATCCATCTGACATCAGAGATTGATAGGCGGAGACGGTGGCTGTTGAAGATGCCAATAAGGGAAGTAGAATTGGACGCATGTTTGAATCTTATCGAAAGGTGGTAGAAGAACTTTACGAGGTAGTTGTGAGGGAAAATGTTGGAGTTTTCTCAAGTGATATTGAATAATAGTAAAGATGGAAGAATCAAGGAATGAATAAGAATGTTCTCAGAATAAGCTACACGAGCGAATATAGTAGAGCTGGTGGGGGATATAAGCACTAGATAAGTGTAAAAAAAATGCTTGTCAAGGGGTTTGTGAACTTATTTTAAGCTCCCAGGCGACGAGGCGTAGCTCTGAAGCTTCAGCTCGTTTAAGGCTGGCCTGATAATATGAGGCTTAGCATCAATTCCCTTGTCAATTAGACTTGCGTTGAACAATCAAACGTCAATATGGGGGGGGGGGGATTAAAGGGTTAGCCTTGTAAGTAAGCATTCGGAGCTACCCACGAGGGACCATGAATGTTTAAGGTTCTTCAACATCTCTCCGAGATAACGTCAAAAGCAGTATCTGGATGGCTTGCGCAAAGTGTTACAGCAGCAACAATTAACCCATCATCAAGAGCCTGGCATGGGGTATTGAAAGGATTTTGCTGCTGACAATAATGCGCTGTCCCTTTTTTCCCCTTGTACATACATACAATGGTACAACTGTACCGGATAACTGCGTAATGGATACATAACGGTGCACTTGTGATGGAAGCAAACAAATCGAGCTAACACTTATTATTACTCGTTGTACGGGTAATATTTCGGGATGTCAAGATTCTTCATTTTTTTACAGGAAAAACGGATGAAGATTGGGGAGGACGCGTAGAGGATAGCGTAATTGATGTGAAAAGTTAGTTAAAGTTAGTTTATATAGTGGATATAGATTCGCTCCACTAGTCGCAGTCCCCAAGTCACTGCGCATTTGGTGACGAGTCAACGAGTAGAAGTAAATCAGATTTATCATACGGACTCAATCGGGCCTGTCGGACATTTAGAAATTGGGAGCAACTAAGGACTTCCAATGCGTTTTAGGTGATGGGTAAAGTAATAAGCTGGCCCTCACTCCTGAATTCTCAGAGTCAAGTCCCTGGTACCGTCGGGTCGAAGCGTTAATTAGGTCCACAATTGAAATGTACCGAACTGACTATTGATGCCAAATTATAGGACCATTGCCGTGGCAGTACATCCATATAACCGTTATGGTTCCTAAGATTGCAATGAGAAATGAATTATTATGCACAATAACAATTGGGATGTAACTTTGCGGGACCGAAAAGCGTATGGAGAAAGTTAATAGAGTTAATTCAGAGTAAGAAGTAAAAAGTATAAAGGAAATGGAATGGGTCCGTTATAAGAATGGATTCTCCCCTGGGTGAAAAAATGGACGAAGAAATGGAAAGCAAAAGGATGGATGTATGAATGTATGAATGTATGAATGTATGAATGTATGAATGTATGAATGTATGAATGTATGAATCAAGAGATGGATGAATGGTTGAAGAAGGCGACAAAATGAAGGGGAAGTTCGCGAAAGTTCGTAAGCTAAATCTTTGATTGGATTCATCAAATCACGTGTAAGTAAAATCACATGATCGCTTGGCTATGACGTATCCATCTGAATTCAGCAGGTGAGCTGAAGCGCCGCAGCCTTGTTTAGGGAATGTGTTACAAGAAGAAGGCTTGGTTGGAAAGTCATCGAGCATAAAGACCTTCTCCTTCCGCTGTTCTTGTTCTATTCATGATCTTTATCAAACACTTTCAATCTCACACAAGAAGAACCCTTCACGTAATATTACCACTATCAAAAATCAACCCCTTTTCATCCAAGCCATATTCCAAGATGCCTCTCGTCGATCCAGTTACCAACAGTGCTGCCGGTGGCGATGACAAGACCCAGGTGTGGATGAGCAAATTGGCCGGAAAGAAGATTGGTGACACCAGCGATGAGACTGTATGTTGGTCGTTCAATAGTCTAACGTTCACCATGCGTGTCCTCTGCCCTACTAACATTTCATTTCCCAATAGACATTCTCAAAGCAAGATCTTCCTGAAGAGCACAGAATCATCGAGCCTGGCTCGATGGTTACCAAGGATTTCAAGGAGAACAGGTCAGCACTCGCAACCAGTGCTTCCCTCTCCAGAATGTTCATCGCTAACTCGACATGCAGACTCAACATCCATTTGAATGAAGATGGAACTGTTTCCCATGTCAACCACCAGTAGGAAGATGGAGGAAAGACCCGAGGTTAATGATTTGGGGAGGAGCTTCTCGAGCGTTTCGAGTTTTAAGGATGATTTGACGAACTTTAATGAGCTTTTATGAGAATACGTAAATATGTTATACAATGCTACGTTTGACTACGATACCTGCTTAACTTGCGTGCTTGATGTCTGAATAACCTCATGCTGTGATCGTCTGATCATCGTAGGTATCATGTAATTCGTAGACCCCTCTTCAGCCTCCAATTTACCCCTCCTCTTTAGTCCGTGCGTTTTAGGTCTCAACTGATTGCCGTATCGCGGGGCATATTCTCCACATGCACGTCTTAAACAATTCTCCCCCTCGTCACAAACATCACAATACTACCAGAATCATATTCAAGATGTTTAAGAAAGAGTAAGATATATTGATCCTGTCCACGCAAATCCAGCGATCTACCAATGCTGATTATAGTGTTTGCACAGTATATCCCCCGGCTCCAAAAGCAAGGTCAAGTCCTCTGTCCAACGCGCTATCAGAACTCAACTCGTCACCACATATCCGTTATTAGCCCCTCACATCGATGAGATAATACCGAAGAAAGAGCAGCTGGATGCTATGAAAATGTGCGCCCCTGCTACTCTCCTTGTTCTTTGCCTCCCCTGCGACCTATCTCTTCATCGCACGACGGTTCAACAAGAAATCTAAAACTAACATTGGAATATAGTCCAGATAGAGTAACTCTCTACTTAATTGGCACCACACCTCTATTCTTTCAACACATGACCGATGCTCTCCTACCCCATCTCAAACTCGTTCATCGATTCCCTACCTGCTTCCCAAGTCTGCGTATCGATCGCGGCGCTATTCGATTCGTTCTTTCGGGAGCTACCCTGATGGCTCCAGGTCTCACATCTACAGGTGGCAGATTGCCCAATGGAAATAAGGATGAAGAGGGTGTATATGGAGAGACTGGAGAGGGAGAAGGATGGTATGGAGGAAGAGAATTGGAAACTGGCGAACCGGTAGTTATCTGTGCAGAAGGCAAAGAGGAGGCTTGTGCGGTGGGACTTTTGAGTATGGGAACGAAGGATGTTAAGGAGAAGGGAAAGGGTCCCGTGGTAGAAGATGCACATTACTTGGGAGATGGATTATGGAGATTAAGTACCGATTGAATTGGTGGAGTAATTTGATCGCTATATAAAACGACTTTTTCGATCTAGTTGCGGATTCTACGAAATATCATACCAAGGTTGAATTGGGTGGCGATTTTACTAATAGAATATACCTTTGCATTTCTATATGAGTCTATCCCTCTATGTAGTTACTATCGGGTCTGGAGATGTTTGATACCGCAGCCAAGATGCATTATGACAGACGTTCATCTCGATATCTTCTCTACCCATTGATGTTCGAGTATTGGCCTTTCTTACCTAAATCATGTTGTTTCCATCCATTCATCTTATTTTATACCCTCGCAGCAGCTACAATTTGTCAAATGAATGCTCTATTTTCGCAATGACATCATCAATGTTCCAAGCGGGGCATCGAGCTATCCAGCAGTGCGAAATGAATGCGTCAGCTACTGAGTCGTTGAATTATCACGGAGATCTTTTCTCAGATAGGAGATCTGAACAATATCTCTCGTTTAACTTATAAGGGTGTTCTCATAGCTGTGTATTTTATCTTCCATAGCTTTCACAAGGCAGGATTCAAGGAGAAGATTTAGCAGATGCGTAGATAGAAAAAGAAAAGATGGCATGATATAAGATATAAATACATGCAACGAGAATCACACGGTTCTTGATCTTTGAATCTCGTGAGGATAGGACGTCACCAGACAAGGAGAGTAAATCATCACCGAGCCTTGGGCTATCTTCTCTCGGATTTCAAATCTCTGGTTGAGATTATTCATGTGCGGTATTGTTGTCTTTGGAGCTTGTATCATCGTCTATGTTTTACTTTTCTTGTGTTTCTTGTGCTTTACCGAATGATATGTGTTGGATAAGGGGCCTGGTAAAGTACCTGCATCTCCGAGATGGGGCCTCGTTGTCTCCGTGGTGCTCATTGAATTGCTTTAGAAGCACATCGGTAAGTTGGTCCCGGTTTCCTTGGGTTAGACCCAGATCATCTGAGTATATAGAGTTTGCACAACATTGATTCTCTGGTAGTCGACTGGTAATAAGTTTCTATGCTCATTTATATCTCAAAACTGGAGTGAGGAAGAGGGGTGGGGAATAAGGGATAAATTGCATAAGCCATCTATCGTGAGTGAGGACTTGAGATTACTTTCTAATTTTGAAATCTCGGCGCGAAAAGCTCTTTTCCATAGATCGTGGCTGGGGAAATTTATGAAGTACTGTTTAGGGAAGGGATGTAAAAGTTGACGATGAGAGAGAGAGTTGGGTATAGGGAACTGGGAACTGGGAATTGGGAAGGAGGACGAGTACGGGATCTTGAAGATTCTTGGGTGGAATATTTCAAGAGTGATGTCTGTGGCTTTCTTCAAGTTTCCTGGCAGTGTATTGATCCGCATCACAGATGAGAAGAACGCAGGGGAGCGAATGGGGGATACTTGTGGGTTGATGTGCTGTGTTTTGGGTTCCTCTGATTAGGGTTTTATTTACTTAACTCAGATGAGATGGAAATTGTTCGATGACAATGCTAGTATGATTGACAATACCCGGTTTCGCTGTCCATATTTCCCATGTCTTTAATTATCGCCTCGAATCTTGTACAGAAGTGACTTTGGATTCATTGGGTGATTGCTACATCGACTGGATCAAGGCTAAAACGAAGCACTTGTATCTGGCTGTTCTAGTCTTTGGAAATTTTGACGAGCTGTAGACAGTTCCTCTAAACTGCATTTTGATCAGCTTGCTTTCTTACAGGAATTAGTTAGAGGTCTTGGGGATAGCCAAGATTTATGTAGTGCGATATCACATCCCCCTTTTTGCGGATGATATTCACCCAACTACCTCCACTGGCAGAATTACTTGAGTGCAAGATTGTTTACGCTTTTAATGGGATATATAAAAAGCTGAAACCTACTTAGAAGCTGTAAAATATCTTCATGTTACCCATTCGCAGATAGGATTTATGTCTTGTTGTCTGTTGTCTATTGTAGTTGTGAGTTGGAAATGGTATCTTATACGTACGAAGATTTGCCAGTGCAAATTGGTGAAGGCACTTTCGCCTACTGCCGTCGCAATTGTTATTGTCGTTTGAAACTATTGCTGTCCGTTGATTCACGTTTGTATTGCCATATTAGCGAGGCTTGTATTATATAGAGAATGTGAGATAATGATCTGAGATTTGGGGGACGAAGTCAAATATACGTGCCATTGAGATTACTTATTCCACACTAAATTTTTCGTGCATCTTCTTTCAATAATTCTCTCTCATGTTAGCCATTGGCTTCCAAGTAGAGAGTACTTTAAGCAAGCATATCAATGCAGACACATTACCACCCAGCGAAGATGTTCCAACGTAGAAAGATATTGGTAGCAGCACAGATACACCATTATCGACACTCATGACCAACATTAGCAAAACTCAAGGGGTGGTTATCACGCAACCTCTTCATTACAGATCCAGGATTTCCCCACAAACCGAATTCCCAAAACCTCCCATACGCTCTCTAGGTTCAGAAGTTGCAAATACCTATGCCTTCAATTTATAGCACCCTAGAAACTCTCACATTTGATGAGACGTCATGTAATTATTATCACAAAACCTGCAGACTTGGGAGTGATGATTTACTTGCCAGCTTTGGATGATATATGAGGGGAGGCAAGAAATAGAGGCTTACTCCTTGGCGTTTTGAAGCATAACTTGAAGAACTATGGGGATACTGCGAAGGAAAGAGAAGGTGAAGAATAATTCAATGATTTGATTTACAGATGGCTCCGCCACACCACACATTGAAATCGAGTATATTGAGTTTAGAAAAATCAAGTCACCAATGCTCACGGATTTTGACCTCAAAGTCGGTTATGAGAACCCAAATCATTATAAATCGCAAGTCATTAGACTGGCGGAGGACACGGATACCTCAATCGTCTATATTCATAAAAGAACAAGCAAGATTGTGAACCTCAATCCATCGGACCTACGTCAGGGAGTTGTTGAATAATCTAGTCCCATCGCTACACTTGAGCGACACGATGAGAATTGAGATTGAGGTCGATGGTGTCCCGAAAGAATAGGAGATTATACAAACTTCTGCTGCCTTCAAAGCCTCAGCACTTTGTCCCTCCAAGGGATGGAAGGTATCGTGAATGAAAACCAGCATCGTAGCGAATCTGGTTCCGGCCATTGAAAATGATCTCCAACTCGACGTTTTAAGTTCCCGAATGCAAGAGATTCTGATCCAGCTCTAGGGTTACCAGCACTCATGGCTGCATTGTGATACATACTCCTGGATGTACGACCCATTGGCGCTGACAAAACTTGTCCGATGTTATCGCCCAATCGCCGAAAGACTTTCGAACTGCTGGTAGAGAAATACAAATATTCGCTCCTTGTGTATAGCAAGTAAGTTGACATCGCTGAGGTCGTGACAGCTTGAAATCAAAAGATTCGAGAGCTTTTTGCAATTAGATAGAGTTGTAGTGAATCTCAATCTCAGATCTCTCTGCACCTTGACTAGAAATGAAATGACATTCACAATTCAATGTTCTTAAAAAGCTTAAACACCGGCAAGGAATGTTATAGTCATGTGACTTTACTCTGATTGGTCAACCAAAATTTTGAAAATTCAGTTTGTGGGCTCGGTAAACCCTAACTTTTGTTTCTACGGCCTCTGCAGCAACTTCGATATTTTCACGACGACGAGACGCCCGACAACCACAATCGACAACCACCCGACCCTTACTCAAAATGGTATGCGACAAATTCTTTGGGGAGACGTTGAAGTTTGAATTTATGGAAGAAAGATGGCTAACGGATCATCGCGATTAGTCGTCCGGAAAAGTAAAGACTGGCCAACTTTGGTCCAAGAACAAGGCGGACCTCGCAAAGCAACTCGGAGAGTTGAAGACTGAGCTCGGTCAATTGAGAACTCAGAAGATTGCCGGAGGATCTGCTGCTAAGCTCACCAAGATGTGCGTACTTGAATTATATTCGTTACTCTTTCGACCTGCCGAAATTTGGATGAGAATTTACGAGACATCATATCACTGAGATGGATACTAATGAAATCTTCCTTATAGCCACGACGTCCGAAAGTCAATTGCCAAGGTCCTCACAGTCATTAACGCCAACCAACGCGCACAACTCCGTCTCTTCTACAAGGGAAAGAAATACCTCCCTCTCGATCTCCGATCCAAGCAAACCCGTGCCATCCGTAGACGTCTCAGCAAGCACGAGAAGGAGTTGCAGTTGGAGAAGACCAAGAAGAGATCGATGCACTTCCCACAAAGAAAGTTCGCTGTCAAGGTATGCGATTCCGCTGGCCCTGAGTCAATATCCTTCTCGAAAGCTTGAAGATAGTGGAGGGATATTGATGAAAGATTTTTGGATTATGATGCTAACTTTCCAATAGGCGGAGGCTTAGATTTTCTGGACGTAGGTGTTTATGATTGTGAGGATGGCTGGCATGGTGCCTTTTGCCTGGTTTGTTTTCGCACGGGTCACGGTGTATCATCGAAAATAGCATGGCTAGTAAAAAAGCCTTTTCCAATAAATCAAACGACTTGAGCAAAACAACAAATGGGTCCTTTGGATTTGGTGTGATATTTTGTGCGAGCGATTACGCATGGTTCCGAAATCGAAGGAGGGTTCGAAACTTCTATGGCCATTACGCCCAGGAACTTGCGAATGTCGATATTGGGAAGAGCTACGAACGATTGCAGCAGTGATTTCGAACAAGCTGTTATATCTCACAATATGCTGTGGCTCGTGCTTGAAATTATGGTGTTGGTTGGTACATTCCACCGCAACCTGAAAATCCCCATGAAGAAGCCAATGGACACGATTATGCCATTCTGTGTTGATTTTCCCATGTACCATTTGCCAGATTATGTCGTCATAATGAAACCGATATCATTTCGTTCTTACCCTTGCACTCAACTCCAGCATCTACCCATTGATTCACCCATGTCTAAATGTACTACCTGAATTTCCACATATCACAATGTTCCAGACCACCCGTTTCCATCTCAACATCCTTAATCTCATTGGCGGCTCATTTTTCAGCCTCAGATATGCATGCATTGCCCATCATTAAAATGCTCATTATTCTCTCCAACATTTTCAGTGACCAGAAAGCTCCTTTGTTGCTACTCCGATTTCCCTCTGTTTCTTACCCCTGTCACTCATCTGCATTCTCTTCTTATACTTACAGACATATCCCAAGGTCAAACGATGTGAAATAAATCTCTATTCGCTATTCTCACTCTACCGCATCCTTCCTAACTTCTCGAGAACAAAACCTCTGCATCCTCAAGATACCTCCTCCTTCTCTCGTCTACCCCATTTTTCATTATCAAGCCATTCGTTTCTTGTTGGCCAATCACTCGGATGGGATTATTTCCTCCCCTTCTCTCCTCTCCTTATCCTCGTCCTCATATCATGGGTTTGCTCTCTCTCTCTCTCTCCATTTTCATTCTCGAATATCTCTTCATCTTCGTTCTCAAGTGTCTTCTTTTCCTCTTTCCTCTTTCCTTTTTGCCTTTTCCTTTTTGGAATTCTAATATCTCATATATCCTATTCCATATATCCTATTCCATGTATCCTATTCCATGTATCCTATTCCATGTATCCATTCCTATATATATATATATATCCTAAATCTCCATTTCCATTCTCCATTCCGATATACGTACACATTATTCCACGACCACTCCACAGTTGTAATTGCAATTCCCGTCGTAATCACAATCACAGTGCTACATATACATATACATATACACACAGAGCTGATTTTCCCTCATCTGTAATCGGAAGCTGTGAGTGTTAAGATGCTGCTCGTCGAGTCGAGCTGCTAAAGCTACGAGGAGAGCTACGCATAGCATAGTACATGGATGAGTGGCACTGTAGTACTGATAATTTAGGTTAATTTAATTTAACATTCAACATTCAATAAACAAACAAACAAACAATACACCTATTCCTATTCCCATTCCTATCCCCATTATTAGCAAGCGATGTTAGTTTTTGATATTATTAATTTGCACATCTGAGTATCTTATATCACTATATTATTTGTTTCATATAAGTTATACATGTATATATATGAGATAAATGATTTTAGTATATTGTAAAGAATGTGATATTAATAATAGATATATTAATAAGTTGATTGAGTAGAGGGCTCTGGCTAAACTTTATAGGTAGGTAGGTAGGTAGGTAGGTAGGTAGGTAGGTAGGTAGATAACTAACTAGATAAGTTAAAATTAAAGAAAGAAATAAACAAATGAATAAATGAATAAAAAAGTCAGATTGTATCAAAGTGGGATATTTGTAATTGTGAGTAATTTGTGTGTATTGTGTGTATAGTGTATTGGATTATTATATAGATGGTAGTTGGTAAATAGTAATTAGTAAATAGTGGATTATTATACAATAGATGGGCAGATGGTAAGTGAATAGTAGATGAATAGATAAATAAATAAATAAACGCAAAGAGAAAGGATGAAACAAAACAAAATGGAATAGGATAGAATAAAACGGATTTTTTATTCCAATCTTCCATATCATAGAAAGCATAATCAATCATCACTCATAGAATCTCAGAGCACAGACAGATATACCCCCCCCCCCCTATGATTCGCTATATCAAAGTTAATTTCACCAAGATATGTTCTCCAATTTCACATACCCAGTGTATCTATCCTCTCCCTTTCTCCCTCCAACTTAAACTTCACGAATCATCAATCTCAATTCGTAATAACATTCATCATTGAAATTTCAATAAGGTATCAATCACCAACTACCAGCCTGTTGGGTAGGCATCTACTTATTACTAAAGACCTTTTGATATCCCCTCCCATACTTGATTCCCAATATCCATTCCCTAATTCATCCCGTTCCTCTCTCCCACCCACTGTCCCACGCTGCCATTCATATAATCCATCCACCCATCCGTCCGTGTAAGCCCTTGATTTTCCTCAATTTCCAACCACCCATTCGCATTTATGTACTAGGTATGTTCAAACTCTGATATCCACCCATATCTACTTCGCATACTATGCATCGCTGGCATGATAATCCATCGCATCACCTCGCTCGCCAGTATCTATTCGTACCTTGCTCAATGCTCCATGATTCATGATTCGTAAATCATAATCTTTGTTCTTCGTAAAATCATTACAGTAATCACCACAAAAGCTCCATTCCCCATGACCCATTCCCCACCATCCTCATCCGCTCATACCATCCCTAATCCTAATCATCTTGCTCCATATCCCTACTACTACGCCCATCAAAACTATCCCCTGCCAAACTCTCTGCAACCTCACTCTTTCCCTCCTCCCCCTCCCTACCGCCTCCACTACTTCCCTCTCCAGCCTTCTTCTTCTTTCTCTCATGCATCTCCGCATGTCTCTTCAACTGATCCAACCGATGGAAAGTCTTGGGACAATCTGGACATTCATAATGACCTCTCTCCCCATGTGTCTTTCTATGCTTCGCCAAATTGGATGATTCGCTAAAAGTCTTTTTGCAAATAGAACATTCGAGTGGTTTTTCATGGGTATGTATACGCTCGTGGACGGTGCATGCGCTTTGTTGAGGAAAAGATTTAGGGCAATATCTACATTTCCAAGGCTTTTCACCAGTGTGAAGACGGTAGTGTTGTTTTAAGGACTGTGCCGCAGCAAATGTTTTTCCGCATCCTGGAAAGTCGCACGTGCATTCTTTGACTATTTTGATTTGGTCAGTATTCTACAGTTATGAAAGGGAGGAAGGAATAACGTACATCCTGTATGACTCGCCATGTGTCTTTCAAGTTTTCCTCTCTGAGAGAATCCTTCCTTATCACCCATTTTTGCTTTTCGAGAACAACCTTGCCATTTACAAAAGTAACCGGAAGTCTTGTTCAAGATAGATAAGTGAGCTTCCTTGACATGAGTTTGAAGATCATTTTCTGAAGTAAACACTTGACCGCAAGTATGACCATCTGCTGCCCACTTGCAGGACAAATGATTAGTTAATTCTGGCTCATTGATCTTTGCTATCGAAGCAGTCTCTTCTTTCATCTTTTCTTCCGCCTTTGCCTCTACTGACACAGGTATACTTGAAAGATCAATCTCTTCGACAGGGGTCATTGGAATTGGTAAATTGTGATCATGGTTCAAATGATTGAAGAATTGATTTGGATCTTGATATAAAGTGTTACAAGAATCAACTTGACACTGAAGTTGTCCTTGCAAAGGTATGGCGTGCATTTGATCAATATGATTGTGAAGCATTGAAGGATCGCAGTACATCTCTTCGGTAGGACATCCTGGAGCAGGACATTGAAATCCGTTGATAGTTTCCTCGAATGTAAAGCCATGATTTATTTGTAAGTGATCTAAAGGATTCGAATTGAGTGGTGCTTGGCAAGATGTAGAAGGCATGGGGCAATTGAATGTAAATTGCGGATCAATGTGTTCCTGGTGAAAATGCCTATGCCATTCAAATTGATCATGCATTGGCTGTCCACAGTCCAACCAGTTACAACTGAACATCTCCAACCCATCACCGAAACGCATTCCAGTACCATTGAGCGAGGAGCCAGACATATTGTCTGTTAGCTGCTGCATAGGAAGTCCAGGTGTTTGTAAGGATGTTATATCTGAGTAAGGCGTTTCCATATTCATGACTAGAGATGGTGTGGTTGGTACAGGAGAAGGTGATATATCTTGTGGAGCTTGGTTGTTTCGCAATGTCGACGGCGCAAGAGATTGAATTCTGGAGGGTCGTTGCTGCTCTGTTGGCATGATTGCAGGAAAGTTGTCCCAACTTTGATACATTCTATCAGAAGGTACATTATCTTCAACAACTGAACATCTTCTGCTAAGAGCACCATCTTTAGTGCAAGGCTCTGTATAGACAGGCTGTTCACACTCTGGAGAAGTGCAGACGGGCTGTTCGCACTCCTGAGAGGTGCAAGCAACAACAACATCGTTTTCACCACAATCTGACTCGGCACACAACGAGCCACTTGGACAAGAACTACAACATTCGCTAGTTGTATCAACTTCAGGTGCTTTTGATATCGAATGCACGAACTGATTTGTAGTAGGCACTTCACTAACTCTCTGGCGCTTTCTGGGTGACTGCTCCGTGTAATTGGGAAGCGAGTGGGCGCCGGATCTCAAATTCGAATATCCTTGATTGATATTCTGCAGAGTAGAAAAGTGATGCGATAGATCCATTGTTTGATGGTAAATGTAAGGTTGGTATGATTGCGGTGGTAGATTTAGCGGCTGCGCAAAGTCTTGAGTTTTCCAAACCTCATCTTGAGCCATCCCACCATGATTATATGATTGAGCAGGAGTTGACATCGGGACGGCGTAATGCGGATTCAGAGGAAAGTCCATCGCACCAGGTTGCTGCATAGGGAAATATTGTTGGCTGTACTCGTTATACGGCATATTTTGGAATTGCTTGAGGGTAGGCTCTTGATCCGGAGGAGATCGGTCCATGGTTGCAAGCTTTACGGATGCCTGCTTTGCATGCGACCTGTATGGTGGTAGGGTGCGCACGACGAAGGCAAGAAGGAAAGAGGAAAGAAGGAAAGGAGAGTCGAGATGTTGCCCCAAGAGCAGAGAGTAGATAGATCCAGAGAATATGATTGGAGTCTCGGAGTGTCGTTTGAGCCAACCTGCGATCTTTGTTTCTATCCAACCGTTTGACAACAGCGGAATGTAACACGGTAAATGGAAAGATTTACCGTGGGGTCAAATGTAGATTGTAGTTTGTGGTGCGGTGTGAGAGGTGTGAGGGACGAGGGGTGAAGTGTGGTGTATGAGGTATGAAGTATGAGGTATGAGGGATCGGATGAAGAGAGAGAATTTGGCTTGGGTTGAAGCAAAGCAAATCAAAAGAGGGTAATGTGGGTGTGTGTATGTATGTATGTATGTATGTATTATACATGTGTGTGTGTGGTGTTATAGCTCGCAAGTAAATAAAAGGCAAAGGTGAGGGTGAAAAAAAGTATCCAACAAGGTGTTTTTGGAAAGATCTTCCTCACCTCAACCATCTGAATGCATTTTATTAATAAGTTGATGGTATATTGTTTACATGATTTACATGATTTATGGTTAATTACATGTAAATCAAACATGTGATTTATTGAGAAAGAGAGACCTCCAGTCCCCAGATTTTGGTTAGCTATTTTGATGTCAACCATCTTTCCTCTTGATTTCCTCTTTGTCCGTTTTTTCCATGACCATGTCCGTAAAGACGACTCGATGACTAATAGTAAATGATAAATCGTGATTGGATCAACTTTCCCCGCCTTATGCTTCTGATGACCCTTATCGATAAGACTTTCTTATGTAAGCCACCCATTCCAGCCTGCCTACTCACCCACGTGCGCCCTCGAAAAGGGCAGAGAAGCGTCGTGAATTGACGAGAGACGTGCCTCAGTGCAGACCTCAATGTAGACCGCGATAGAACACTCACGCACATTATGAATCTTCTCGAACATCATCACCCATCGACATGGCATAACATGATTGATCTTCACATTCCATTGTCTCGAATAATTCAATAGCCACTCTTCCTTCTGTTCACCTGGGCTGCGTTGCGTTGCCCATTCTCAAAACCGCTGAACGACGACATCCTTGTCAATCCCTCGGCCCTGACCACCCACCCCATCGTCCAATTCCCCATCTCATCCAATGACAACACAGCCTCACTCTTGGCCCCCGTGGTACTATATCATCACCTTGGAACTTCACCTCTTCAACCACACTCCACGATTCAACTTTCTCCAATACCACCTCCCTCTGCTCCACACCATACCCTCACAACCAATACTCCCGCCCGTCCACGATCCTCCCTCTGCCAAAATCACTTCGCGCAAACAGATTTCAACTACTACCATTTTCCCATCGCCAGATCACAACCTGGAGGTTGATACCGACACGGTCTTGGAATGCGACGGGGATTGTTATCCTGATTGGGAGAGAGCAAGAAACCAAGCATCATCTTCACCCTCATCAGACTACAGCTACGAGAAACCTTGGTACGAATCCAAATCCGATTCCGATTCTTTCCAAAATCTATCGCAGCCTTCCGATCCTTACCAGACATCAGAATTGTTAGATTATTTGCAACATCCTCTTTTCAACCGACCTCCGCTTCCTCCTCCTTTTCATCGCAATCCCTATCACTATCGTAATCTCGCCCATTCACACCCTCCACTGCAACTCCCCAAGTTCTACAATTACGGAGCTATTGTGCACGATTCCAATCGCGACACGGTTTGCGAAGATCCCGATGAAATAGTACATTGTCCAGTGTACCCTCTCACCCGTCCACCTCCATTACCTCACAATCGCAATCACAATCGAAAATATCCACACCCTCTTCGATACTTGTAGATCATTCACGCGCTCCTCCATTCGCACTTCGATCCTACCCACCAAACAATTAAACCCCTCATCCACAGAACCATAGCACCCCCGCTTCCCCATCTCTACACCCAATCCCCACAAAAATGGGCAATTGCTGCAGTACCTCTTCAGACCCCTCCCCCTTCGACCAACCCGGCCGCACTCTCTCCTCCGCACCCCCCAAACCCGCCCCCTCAAAATCTACACTCCCCCCCTCTGTCTCCACTTCCGCTTCCACCGCTCCCCGTACCTATACCGTCGGTGGCCCCGCGCGAACTCTCGGTTCTGGATCATCAGGCGCACAAGAAGATGCCAGGAGGAAAGCTGCTGAAGCTGCAGAGGTAAGTTTCCCACTCCCCCAATTACGATCAATCCGCGCCAAGCTAACCAAAACCCCCTTCTCCTCCTCCAAATAGGCACGTCTCTCATCCAAAAAACCCAAAGGCGCACTAGGAAAGAAACTTCAAGAAGAACAGTCCCAAACCATGAAGACAACACGTGAAAATGCAAGTGAGGCAGAAATACGAGCTAGGGAAGCAGATGCCGCCGCCCAAGCTCGAGCCTACAATTAAACAATCTAGCAACTAAACAACACGAAGCGGTACCGGATCATATGACGCGAGAGAAAGAGGGGAAATGCAATGGATGGCCGGGGGGAGTGAGATGCAGGACTGTTTTTATTCGGAGAAGTGGAGTTCTTTACTTTTATTTTTAAAAGGGTTTGGGTAGAGGTGTTTGGTTAGCGGATAAGTACCCCTATGGTATGTAGATATCCCATTTCTTCATGTTTCTTTTCGGGCTCCATCATATTGGATAGATCAGGAGTACTGTGTAATTATTTGGATACATAATTCTGAACTTCACGACCATTACGAATAGAGGAGTTAATTCTAGGAAGAAGATTCCAGTAGGAAGAAGATTCTAGAAAGAAGAAGGAAAAGAGAATGACCAGGCAGTAGAAGCGGCACACATCTTGAAATGTGATATTAGGTGACACGAAGATAGAAAAAGAATTAAGCACTTCAGCCATGTATCAATATTGAAATTAAACACAAAGAAACATAGGTATGTACTGATAGAATGGCTGTTGAATTTGTATTACAGCCAAGTGACTACCCCCTCCCAATCCACATATGTAAACATTTCCATCCCACCCATTTTCCCATCCCAGGCTCCGCCTAAGTAACAGTATATCTTCCACCAACCGGTGCTCTGCCCTCTGCATCCGCCGCCGCCATCGTACCCTCCTTCAACAACCTCATCAACTCCCTCATGGCATTTGTAACCACCACCTCGGTATCTCCCTCAACCAAAATATACAATTTGGGATCCGCCTGAACCTCTTTTCCAGCCGGGTAGAAGCTTCCCTTGGTTGTAATACTAGTACCAGTCGCTTCCAAAATCTTCGCCACATTAGTTCGATTCGTAACTGCCCATCTAGCTTTCTGTGGGAAATCATTAATTTCCAATGTTGCATGGAAAGCGCCTGCGTCAGGTCCTTTATTATCGATTGGGACGCCGGAACGAAGTTGTCCTGTTTTATTAAGACGTGCATTAATGGCATCGATAGCTGATGTGACTTTATCAAGTTTGGAGCCGGTGGTTGCTGCTGGTTCAGTGCGGTGAACTTTGATATCACCGTCGAGATCGATACCTTTAGGCACACCAAGCAATTTTGGTGGAGCAGTACTAGCAGCAGGCTGAACAACTGATGCAGCTTTGAGAAGAACATCATCATCCTTCTCTTCTTTCTCTTCCTCATCATCATCTCCACCAATTTTGTGTATCTTACGTTCACGTGCTTTAGTTGCTTCGCGCTCAGCATCGAAACGTTCCAGACCTTTCCCACCGAATCCTGAACTCTCCTTTTTAGCACCACTTTTGACTTTATCCTTGTATGATTTCCTCATCTCATTAAGCCTGTCGGGTACCTCTTGTCCAGATTGTTCAAGAGCTTTCGCGATACCTACTGAATACTGTTCTTGCTCCTCTGTTATAAAAGTGACGGCAGTTCCAGTATTACCAGCTCTACCAGTTCGGCCAGCTCTGTGGACATAGTCTTCTAAATGATTGGGGGCATCAAAATTGACAACGAGCTTAAGCTGCTTGACGTCAAGACCGCGAGCAGCTACTGATGTAGCAATCATAATAGGAACCACACCGGCTTTGAAATCATCAATTGTAGAATCGCGGTCAACTTGATCCTTTCCACCGTGAATAGACATACATGGATATCCTTTTCTCATCAGGTCCTTCAACAAGTCATCAGCTTTCTCTTGTCGATCAACAAAGATTAATGTTCGAGAATCTTCATCTGTATTGTAAAGTTCTCCAAGAAGTTCTAAAAGTCGGTGAAACTTCTCTTTCTCTTCTCGCACTTCGACAATTTGTGTGATTTCAGGTGCGACAACACTTCTTCCACCAACAACAATCTCTACTGGTGACTGAAGTGTCTTCTTAGCCAGTGCATCCATAATTCGAGGCATAGTAGCTGAAAAAAGGATGGTTTGTCTATTAGGGCGAATATTGTTAAAAACTTTCATAACTTGCGGTTCAAATCCCATGTCAAACATACGGTCAGCTTCATCTAGAACAACATACGTGACACGTTGCAGATTCGTGACTCTACCGGAATTCGCCGCCAACAGTTCGATCATTCTTCCAGGGGTGCAAACAATTATTTCCGCGCCCCTTTTGAGATCAGCGATTTGGTCTTTGATAATAGCACCTCCGTAAGCGCAAACCGCACGAAGCCCCATTGCTTTTAGGAAAGGTTTACATTCTTTATGAATTTGTGTTGCCAATTCTCGCGTAGGAGTCATGATCAAACCAATAGGACCATCAGAACCTTTCAAAGGTCGTTGATCTCGAATATGACGAAACATGGGTAGCAAGAAAGCAATGGTTTTACCCGATCCTGTCTTGGCCACTCCAATAACATCTCGGCCAGACATGATTGCAGGAATAGCTTGCATTTGAATAGATGTAGGTCTTTCATAGCCTAGTTTTGTTATAACGTCCAGAGACTTCACGTCAAGACCGCATTGAGACCACTTTTGTACAGGCTTGGGAACATCCTTACCAGCTACTTTGATACCGTCGAGTTCGAGTCGCAAGTCAGCAATTTCAGCTTCCGTCATCTCTGCAAGCTCCGTTGGTTCGGTGTAAAAGTTTTTTCGGAATGGTGGAAGATCCAAAGCACTATAATTGATAGTTGGAATGTCCTTCTTCTTCCTTGCTTTATTTGCAATTGCAAGAATTTCATCAGGATCCGCGTCCAAGGCTTTTAGGTCCACATCATCGTCTCCGAATAAAGGTTCCGGTTCTTGTGGTTGACTCTTGATATTATCTTTGATAAAAGTTGCATTGTTCTTTGGCAATGAGAAAGGATCTCCCATTTCTTCCATAAAAGCATCCAGTGGATCAATCTCTTCGTCTTCATCCATAGCGGTAGAATCGGGTTGAGGTGCATCTTCCATTTGGACATCGCCATTTGTATGTGGTTGAGCTTCGGCTTCTTGTAATCTTTCTTCGCGCTTTTCTGCCGCAGCTCTAGCAGCTGCTGCCGCCTCTTCTTCCGTGCCGGCAGCTTCCAAGTCAGCATCATCGTCATCATCTTGTTCCTCAACACCGTTAGCGAGCGCAGCATCATCTTCTTCGGTGTTTGCCATTGGTAGGGTTGGTAGCTTTTCTAATTTCTTTCTTGACCCTTCATCCTCATCAAAATCCAAGGCACGTTTCTGAGATGTCTTTTCATTATCGGTAACTTTTGCTCCGAGTCCAAAAACACTGAGGTTTCCTCTTGTCTTAGGTAACGCAGATACTATAACCGAATCAATTAGCTGAATAATCATGTAGATGTGTTATATTTGCTTACCTTTTGAGGTGCTGCTGAAAGCTGTTGGCTTTTTGTCAGCTTGTAATCCTTTGACCGTAGAAGTTAAGGTGGCGGACGCTTTAGACAATTCCTTTAATGGTAAATCTTTCCCAAGAGTATGCGCGCTGCTCGAGCTAGCCACTGCCTTTTTAGCTATTGCCTTCGGATCAAATTTCCCAGCATAATTCGTTGGAGGTGCGAGATCGCCTGGTGTCGCAGGAGTTGAGGGAGTTGTGGGAGAGTTTGGTGAAGTGAGAGATGGAGATCCATTGGCTTTTTGATCTATAGCATCAAGTAACTTTCGAGTCCCACCCGCTGCCAGCTCTTTCTCCTTACGCTCTTTGTCTTCGGCCATCTTCTTCTTCCATGCTTCCAATTTTGCTAGACGTTCTGCTTTCTTTTGTTCCTCGGTTTGGACTGCGGGTGTTGATACTTTTGGAGCCTGTGACGCTTAATGAGTAATCGGACTTTTATAACAGAGATCAGAATAACTTACATCATTAACTTTTGCACCGGCATCTGATCTGGGAGTTTGTCCGCGGGTTTCGTCTCCTCTGCTACGGGACCATGAGTCAGTAGAATCCTCGCGGCGTCTTCGAGCCCTATCATCATAAGAATCGTCTCGCCTGTCACGGTAATCTCGTTCCCGACTTCTACGACGTCTCCTATCCGGTGATCGTTCCCTATCGGCATAGCTTCTGCGATCTCGAGATCTCTCACGGCGACCTGATCTATGGTAATCATCATTTAATCTCCCTACTGAGCGATCTCTTCTACGAGTCATATCTCGATCACGTTCGCGACGCTGATGTTCGTTAGTATTTTGTGACTGAGGAGCGGGTCTAAAGGTAAGAGTTCTCACGTCAGGACTTCGAGACCGCCTCTGTCCTCTAACATCATCTCTTCTATCTCGATCGCGTCGGCCATTGTCATCCCTTCGGTTTCGTCTCGACGAGTGGTGGCTTCCTGTTGGCGATGGTGAGCGAGAATCCCTGTGCCGAGCCATTCTTTGCCCAAGTAATAGATGGTATTTCGATGGGAAGAAATACTTTTAGGCAACGATGAAATGGTAGGAAATAGATTTATTCCGTCCAAGTTTCAATCTATATCTTCAGACTGAATAGATCAAGAAGAGTTGGAGTTGATAATACTTGACGTTTATTTATTGTAGAATGGTCGTGATTACTTTTTTCACGCATCTAGGTACTCCGTATTTGACGTCGTTGACAACCTGCCCTTGCCAAAAGATATTGAAGGATCTTTTGGTCTTTCCAGTCTGCCGTATTCTTGACGCGCACGGGCTTTTGAGACTCTCTTGGCCCTAGCGTGTTTAGCTGGCTGGATGACTTCAATAGCAATATTTCTTTTGTACCGTTATCATCAAAATCTCTACTCCGTACACTCCAATCACCTCACTCCTGAGACATCTGGTCACTGAATAAGTCATCATGTTGTCCAACGTGGGCCGCGCAGCTATTAAAAGAATCGGCGGATCTAACCTATCAACAAATCGACTTCTTGCTACCGTTTGCCAGTTACAGCGTGTTGAAGGTCAACAAAATGCCGAATCTACCTTGAAGGCTTCCTCTACTTCTTTCCTGGCGCGCCGATTGTATGCTACTGCGACTAAAACTACCCAAACCGAAACTGTCATAGAGAAAAAGCCAGTTGCAAAAAAGGCGCCTGCGAAGAAATCTACCACTGCTGCTAAGCCTGCCGTCAAAAAGTCTACCAAGACGACCGCCAAAAAAACTGCGAAGCCAGTTAAAAAGCCAGTAAAGAAAATCAAATCGGCAAAGGAAACGGTTGCAAAGAAGCGAGGACCAAAGCCCAAGAAGCAATTGACCGACGCACAAAAGTTAAAATTGAAGTTGAAGGAATTGAAGGCTATTGCGTTCCTCAAAGAAGCTCCAAAACAAATTCCGGATACTGCCTATAGCCTAATGTTTATGGATTTGGTTAAGAAAGGAACCTCTGTCATCGACGCGGCCAAGCAGGCATCAGAGAAATACAAATCGGCATCAACAGCAGAATTAGAAGTAAACAGTTTATGATTTCTCTGGGTAAGGCAGCGCTAATCATATTACAGCAACTTAAACAGACTGCGAAGGAGAACAAGGCTGTCAATTCACGCAACTACAAGAATTGGGTTCAGAGTCATACTCCAGCAGAGATTCGCACGGCGAATTATGCACGTCATCACATTCGAAGATTGACCAACAAATCTGCTACCCCGAGAATCATTAAAGATGATCGACTAGTAAAGAAAGTTACTTCATCTTTATTCTTATTCATGAAAGAGAGATATCAATCAGGTGAATTTTCTGGTCTCAGTATTCCTGAATCCTCAAAGCAGATTGTACAAGAGTACAAGTCTATGTCGCCTGAGCAACGCAAGGTAAGCTGCAATATCCATCTCCACTCATTGTAAATTGTACCCCTAACACTTTAACAGCCCTTTGAGGATGCTTCTTTGGCAGATCAGGAGCGATATATTCAAGAGTACAGAACAGTTTACGGAGAGGAACCCAAGGTTGCTCTCAAGGCTCAGGTTCAAGCATAGATACCCTCTAGGTTTTCAGACTCGATTTTCTCTCTTTCTTTGACTTCGGCTCTTGACCTTGAACCATGGTTAAAACCCTCCGCTATGAAACGGTCATCTGCAGAAGCTTGAGTCAAAATTATGGAGTCGACACTTTTTTGTACCAAATATGAATGCGAAAGTCGAGGTTTTTATGCTTAAGAATGATGTTTGTCTTCAGATATCCCCTGCCTTGAACGCTAGTGATGATAAGAATATGATTTTACTATTTTAAAGGTATTAGGTGGGAGTATGGCGAGTTTGTGATGAGGATCAGATACTCATTTCACTTTAGGGTTCTTCTATTTGATTACTATTTGTATATTTCACTAATAATACATGAATGAGAATCATGATCATACACCTTCAAATGTTCCATTTCGTTTTTTCCCTCCAAGAGTCCAGCAGACCCACTTACCCCTCCATATTAAGCCTCAGACCCCTCATCCCACTCATCTCATCTGATCACCCCCGCATTCTAAGCGAAAATGGAGCTCTCATGCATAAGTCCCTTGCATCTCCCGAATCTACGTCGCGACATCTTCCTCTACGCTTTAACCTTTACCACTTTAGCACTACATCTTATTCGTATAAGATGACCAGTTCCCCTTCTACTCTTATGCGTCATCCATCTTCTTCCTCCGAATCCTCGTCACCATACTAGCATTTCGCAATGTTCCTCGCTTGGCCGCTGCCCATTTCTCGACTCATCATGCTCGATTGCAATACACTGTATTACCGGACTCATCTCCCAGTTCAGTTCATCACCTCTTCCTTTCCGTTCCAATAACTCAACACAATCGCGAACTCGAAACTCAAAACTCAAACTTGCAAATCCAATGACAAACTCCTACTCGAATAGGATACTTCCCTCCCTTTCCCATATCTCCCTCTCTTCTCCTCAAAATCATCTCCATTCCCGCCTTGCAAACACAACAAATTCTCGCAATAGAAGTTCCTTTTCTCTCCCTTACTCTACTCTTGCCTTCTATTCACTACCGCGCCACCGTTCCTTCTTTAAAACATAAATCTCCGATAATATAATCAGCAACAAAAGCAACCCCAGTATCGTCCTGCATACTACCCAGCAATTCTTCATTTTCTCATACTGAATAGGGATTTGATTCAATTTCTTTGATGTTATGGAGTGGAAGTTTAATTTGACTGGGTCTGGGGAAGTGAGTGGAGGTGGAGAGATGAAGTATAATATACAAAACCTCACAATATGCCTCATTTCAAAGCTAATCATTAAAACATCATATTCTTATTACTATATTTCCTCTTCAAAGGAAGTCGTCGGTCCTACTATATACCAAAGCACAGAAGCAAAACCAGTATGTATCCATCGGTTTCTAAAACTCCCAAACTCCCCCACCGGTTTTCCCCAAAATGCACGTATACTATATCTTCCGCATCAATAACATCCATCTCTATCATATCCCCATGTCACACCATATCTATCCAACCACCATCAATCCTAACAACATCTATTGAACAAAAACAGACCCCATCTTTATCCCCATATCGAGTTGTATCCTCCATCTATCACTTAAATACCATTACTAGCACAAGTAAACGCACCCCCAAATGTTCCAGCATTATACCCATCCACAATACTCTGGACACTCGTATAAGTTCCTGCAGTCAAGAACAACAACCCAATCAATATGATCAATATATTGAAACCCAATCCAACCTTACTCGTCTTGCTAATCCATCCTGCTCCATGATCTACACGTCTCATTCTAATATATGCTGCACCCCAGAAAATAAATCCGAAAAAGGAATCGAAGAGAGAAGACATCAAAGATAGAAGATCGGAGAAGAAAGGAATAACCTCGGCAATAATGAATGCACCAATCCAAGTTGCAGCCAAGATTGCAATCCAGACTACCCAGCCTTTCGTGGTATTTTCATGAAGATGTCTCTTGTTGTTATGGAAGACGCGGTTGATGATGAAGCGGCCGGAGACGGAAGCATAGAGAACACCAAGGAAAATAAGTGTTGGGATCATGAAAGAGAAGGAAATATCGACGTATAATTTCTTTCCCAAAGATCCAAAGGCTGGGGCTGTCATGTATTGGTTTCCGGTAAAAGCGTAAATGATTGAACCGACTAAACTGAAAACAATGATTTCGGCAATGGTGACAGCCCAAAGAGCTTTAGGGAAATCGGCAGGATTTTTCATCTCGGCCATAAAGGAAGGAATGGTAATTTGACCAATGAATGTGTAGGAGATGTTGAGGAAGGCATTGAAACCATTTACAAATGTGGTGCCCTTAAGCATTACTGCAGTAACGGTAGGGGCACCTCCATGAAGACCAGTGGCTGCGATGATGGAGTTAGGATCGGGGTTGTAGCCGAGAGGATGGGGTTCGATTCCAGCAAAAATGGTAGCGAGCATAACGGAGATGAAGGTGAAAATGGCGGATAATGTGGCCAACCAAGATAGAGCGCTGAAGGTTCTTGGAACAGAACAAACCCAACAGATTACAGCTGCAACAACGGCAAATATTACTGTGCATTGACTGTGATTGGTGATAGTGTTCAAGTATTTTGCAGTAGTCAAAACATGAAGACCCTGATTATATTAGAAAGTGTAAGAGAGTGCGTGTGATTATTCTTACCTGAATAAAGGTATTATTCAAAAGAAACATGATAGCAGTAGCATGCCATGCCCATCTTCCACCAAAAAGCATTTGTCCAACATCACAAACATCTCTTAGTTCAGGATGACGCATACAGAATTCCCATAAAACGAGAGATGTGTAGAGAACCAAGAATGCGACAACCGCAGTCAAGATGAGACCTGGTACGAGTCCTAAAACCGAGTAAGACCATGGGAAGGACATAATTGCCAAGCAGATATATTCTGAGAAAAGAAGAGCCGCAGTCTATTATGTGTTAGTACTCATGTGGAGAATGAAACCGAAAATATTGTCTATTACCTTTTGCCAACTGCAACTACGATATTTAATAGCAGAGCCTGCTTCGGCTTCGATCTGCTGGCTCAAAAGGTCCTTTCCACTGTCCCCGCTGAGACTTGATGCATCAGCATCTAGACGAAGATGTGGCAAAACGGGACCGATTCTTGGGCCAATGGTTACGGGACCAAACCCCCATGTACTGCGCCAACTGACTTTTTTATATTCCGTGGTAGGAGTTTGATCTTCGCTAATGTATTCTGCTCTAGATTTGTCGTTGACATCGTTATTTGAATTGTTTCCTGAAGACATGACTGGGGATTGTTGGTTCATCGCCATTTTCTCGATGGGAAACTATTTAATGAAGTCAGAACCATATTCCTTTAAATTCGCGCCAGAAAATACAAACAAAGGAGAGTTGATGGCGCAATAGTTGTGCACTTTCGCGAGTGTTATGCCATGATGAGGAATGTGTACTTACTGAACTATTGGTGAATAGTGAATTGGGTGAAGTTCAATGATCCGCGCAAACCACATTAATGGCGATATTGGATGATCTTGATTGTAGTGATCAGATTAGGAGCACGCCAGCGAAGTGCTATCTCTTGTATATGAAATGTTGTGTATTTGAAGTTCTTGGGTGTGTGAGATGTAGAAGAGAGGAATTGAAATTTATATGATGAATGAACAGGAAAAAATGGACTACCCTTTCGAATCCTCCACATCAATGTGCGAAAAACTAAGAAGACGGTTCCTTATAGCTCGAGGCTAGAGGGGAGTTTTCTACTTAGATAAAGGCTTATCGAACTACAAGCATCCCCAGAGGACACTAATTTAGAGTGCAACGAAAAGACATACCTAACAGCTCAAAGTATCCACAGAACCTTGAAATGGGATGGATGGGGATTGGATGGAGGGAAGAGTGAAATTTGAATATCTGACTTGCATACTAATCCTTCCCTTTATTCCTTGTTATGAGTTGAGCCGGGTGGAGATGTTGTACGAATGGTTTCCTTAGTACTGTTTCTTCAATTGAAATAATTCTAAATCACCGTAGTCACTGACATCTGCAAGTCATTATAATCATGTTCAAGCGTTAGGTCTCGTTTGCGTAGCATGCTTTTCATTGGCAACATGAAGTTTCAGACGTATCCGGTAGCTAGCTTTGCTGCAGAGGAGGAATCTATCTTCATATGGAGCTCATATGGAGTTCATGTACCGCACGGTGCAATGCGGCACGATATGCGGTACGATATCATTTGCCCATTGCCCATTGCCCATTGCCCATGGCTCAGGCTCGCTGCCCCGCATTAGCCTCCAAAATCAAAAATAAGATAAGCTCCGATGGCTTTCCTAGGCATACCTAGAACTATCACCTCCGTCACAAATAAGAGGTATTGGCAATTCTTGTATCGCATTTCCAAGAAGCTCTCATGCAATCATGACAACCTCCTTCTGTCTATCAATCACACCTAGGATCTCAACTTGGAACCCCCATAAATCCTCGTTACGGTCGTAGAATACACAGACGGGGAACAGTGTATGAAAGCCCCCCATCTTTCCGGAGTAATCCAATCAATCAATCAATCCTATCGTAATCGTAATTGTAAAGCCTGGCTCGGCTCAAAATCCTGGTTGGCCGATGACTTATGAAAAGAGGGAAAGGAGGAAGAGAGGACGATGGATGATCCACTCTACATTAATGTCGAGATAAAGTGTGGCTATTTCGTCATCGTTTTCACGTGATTCACGCCTCTTTTCCACATTAAGCTTAGCAATGTCGGTTGCTCCGAACACCGTTGTGAAATCTTGTTCGCCTTCACTTCACTTGGTCTTCACTACGGGCGACGGGCAAAACTATGGATTTGCTTTTTAGAACGCACCAATTATTGGATTTTTGATAAGAACACAGTATGTTTAAAGTAAGAACTGATTAATTGGAGGATCGAGGCGACGGACAGTTGAGAAGCCCTTGTCTAGCGCTTTCATGCCCTAGCCACTGCTGGTGCGAGGCATACTCTACAGCAGATTGTTTTTCAAATCATTCCGGATAGATACAGCAGTGCAGTATACTGAACTTTCAGTACTCAATCTATCTATCCATCCTCCCTAATGCACCTTCTGCTCTCTCTTTTGCTACTCCTCAATATCACTTGATATTGTTGCATCATTCATATTTGTTGCCACCAGCTAGTGCTTTCCAGAGATCTATTCCATTGCTCAAGCAAGCGTTCAGATGTTTCACGATACCTCAGTAGTTTACGATCAGCCAAAAGCACCGTGTGAAAGCTCACTTGAACCATTCGTTTGCTATTCGGAGTTCTGCATGGTCAGAAAGTTGGAGTTTGTCAATTGGTTCTACCAATTTTTCCTATCAATCATCTCGCGAGGAATGTGGAACTGATTTGGCGCACCTCTAGTGAGGCTATAATTGCGAGGATGATGGCGCTTTTCACCTTGAAAAATATGGCAGTATACTTTCTGATACAGCAATGCGCTCTCTGGATTATTGGTGGAAATCGATCAATTTAAAGAACGATAGTTGGTGGTCTGTTGCTGGTTATTGTTACTTTGTGTGTTCGTTACATCGATCCCTAAAAGTTTCCTGCTTTCCTTGTGATCAAATTTTTGTGCGAGCCTCAGGATTGCAATGCCATTAATTTGACAGTGCCGGCGCATCATCGCTTAACCAATATAACCTCAACTGCTGTCATTTCTCTCGTCAAATGGTGGTATTGACAAATCGACAATCTAGCTTAATGGTTAGACACAACAACTCGAGGTGCGCGCGGTATCTTTGTAGGGAGCATTCGATCCCTTCGAAGTCATTGATGCCGCCTAAAAGGTCGACAGAGATTAGCGCGCCGCCGGGCGCGTGAACTCTTTTGCTATTTTGTTCCTTTGACATATTTTTTCCATCAATAATTGGTGGGGCTGTCTGTGTCGGCAATGAGAAGGAAGTATCAATTTTTTTAGCCAGGAGATATTCACTTGCCTCGATGAAATCAGAAGCACCACTCTAAAAATATAATATTGAGATGGTGCGCCAGCCGACCGCTTTTCAGTTCTATGTAAGTTCGATATAGTGGGCAAAAGGCAGGTCAAGATATCTGGCTGGCAAGAAGGTCAGAGAATCACCTTTTGCATGAAGATTTGGTCGGAAAGAAAATCGTCAAAAGTCGCACACTCTCCACAAGCCATGTTTGAAGATCATGTGTGTAATCCATTATTGTAACGACAGGGCCTATACAACAGTGCGATGATGAACTGCCAGAACAGACAGCAATAAAACAATTGATGCGTGATATTCTGAGATCGGCGTTTTCGAGTAGATTATTAAATTGGGCTGGAATTTCTTGTATGCAAGGATATTATGGTACGTTTATGTAAGTTAGTGTTAAGCAATAGAACCGAAATTTAATAGTACGCGAAATGTCAGCGAACATAAACGGGTTGCGCTCTTCTTCATAGACAATGATGCTGTCTTGTTCATATTCGCCGCCGCTCTTTTTCCTCTAGGAGACATGTTTTTCTCCCTGCCTTTATAGCTGAAAGTTGACGACATTCCGGTTCGCCAGAACTATAATTTAAAGTGATCATTTTAATTGTTTTATGAGTTTTATTTAAATTCATGGTGAGTGATAATGCGATTGTCTATCATGTTGTTAAACTATTATTATTACTGTTACCTTGAAGCCCATATTTGCTGATTTACGCACCGGGCTGAAAATGAAAGTACTGTTGTTTGGTTGCTAGACACTCTTAACAATTCTAGTCTTATATAGCTTTAATCCCTTTTGTGTTCTTATGTTGAGCTGAATGAGATTGAGAGGGAGAGGGGAGGGGAGGGAAGGGGAGGGGGAAACGTGGGAGGGGTATAAGTTATTTGATGGTGAGGATTCTAAGTATAATAGATGAATGACATATTTATGACAAAGATGCAATTACTAAATCAATCTAGATAGTAATATGACGGCAATATGATTGAATCTTCTTTGATACAAGTTCTCATATAAGTTCTCACATATGATATATTAAAATTCTCACAAGATTTTTAGTTGATTGAGCTGTTCAATAAGAAAATAAAGACCATCCTTACAAATCCTGTAGATTTAGTTTCAACCAAGTATATAAAGTTGAATAGTGGGCTTTTCTAGTGGTTAATAGTATATAGAAATTAAATTAGATGCTCAAACCCGATAATGAAAATCATAATAAGTACTGTCAGCAAAACCTTACATTCAGCGATGATAACGATGGTGAGGTTTCTTCATCCCCAGTTGCTTTCCTCAGAATCCTCTTCAAAACGAAAGAAGGATTGCTCCTTTTGTGATATCTCCTGAACTCACTTCTACATGCGTTGTCTCTTCAAAAGTCTAGGTTAGTAGATCTGATTAAGAACAAGACTGTACAAGAACACAACTCTTATAGCTTCCTAGACAAAGAGTTATTCCAGATAGTAGGTGAAAAGAAAATTGCCCCCCACTCACTTAATCTTTCCCCTCTTCGCAGTCATCACTTGTCAAACTCCCCTATATCAATATTAGTCCAACCCACTGAAATATAAAACACCACATTTTCACCCCCCCTAACATTCCTCTCCTTCCCTAGATACTACTTTTGAGACACACAGGAACGATCGCATGGTGGACGAGTTCAATTTCCGTCACAATGCAACACAAGCTTTCTTCGTGCAATATTTGTACCGAGAAGTTAGGGATCCGAGAGTATATCTATGTGAATTTTTGCAATTAAAGAAAGTATCCAAGAATTCATGACAATCAAGTTGAGGAACACACGACGATAGGAGGTTTGGGCAAGAATAATAAGAGTAAATAAGAAGTGACGATATAAATTGTATACTAATTTCTCGCCAACGAAAGGCAGAGATAAGTAGATGGGTGAAAGACACGCTTAATCTGAAGTCTGGGATGTGATTTGAGATTGGTGCTCTAAACCGGTGGGTATGACTTGTGCAGCAGAATTTCTTGATGTACATTAGAGGAATCATGTAATATTTATACTGAGTTTGTGTTACAGAAAAGATGGCAATGGTGAGGCTTTAAGGCTGTAGAAGTGAGAGAGAAAATTTGGTGTGATGTTGTTTCTCTCAGCAGAGTAAAAATAGAATAGAGAATCCAAACATCGTTCAGATTCAAGGGCTGTAGATCTCACCTCTTATTCGAGTGTTATTCCCCAGGTGACTGCGAAGGAGGGGTAGATTCACATTGGGGAGCCGGTGATGATTTGAGGAATATACAGACTATGAAGATCTTAACAACGAAGACAGTAAAGTAAATTCAAAGACGACAATGATTCAAACATCGACAACGTGATAGAAAAGCATAATCACTATCAGCCAGTATCTATCATTGCAAATCATCTCTCACCATCTTCTCCTCGATTCTCTATCTCCATCGCCCATCCCGCTGAATCCATCAAGACATAAATGAGAGATCTTCCATACCATTTCCATACCGCTTAATTGCAGCCCCGACTCCTTATCCGTAACTTCTTCTTCTTCATAAACACAAGACCGACGCAAAAAGAGTGACATCCAGATGATCTGAGAATATACTTATACATCTCCTCTCGAAATTTCACATACATCTGAGATTAATCATACACAATTAATCTCATACCCACTCACTAACCCACTAACCCACCAAAAAACTACCCCTACAGCACCCACAAAAACAACATCAGCAATACACCATCCCGAATTTCCCCTAATTATTATCAAGCATCCTCGCACCTCGTTCACTAACTCTCCAAGCTTTCCCTACCCGTTTTTTCCACATACATACAAAGATCAGACATACATCCCTATCCCGCACAAAACTAGCACCATACACAGGACCAAGTAGCAGTAACAGTAGCAAGCGAAAGCAAAGATGATAACGTCGGTAAAATTCTAATTACTGAGCGACCATCCGTCAGCCTCCTTTTTGTGCGCATAAGAAAGAAACATGCGATGTAGAATAAAATTTTTACTATTAACCAAAGGAGATAGAATATTCCTCCTAAAAAAACTTCTCTAGTGATTTCTCAGTTACTTCCCCCGAACTTTCGGGACTTCGTATCTTGCAAATTCAAGGTCTATCTATCATGTTAGCCACGGTGGGCGAGTTTGGGATTACAGATTTAGATAGAAGAAGAAGAAGAAGAAGAAGAAGAAGAAGAAGAGAAAGATTCCCCAACCACAACATGACCAATCAAACACAGATAGATACATACTCACCAAGATATGACACCAGAAAAGAAATTCCCCTCGCCAACTGCACAAGTGAGCACACCAGCTGCAGATCTTCGTAAAATAAAATCTCGAGCTATGGATTAGAGTGAAGAGGAGGCGTGAAGGATAGATTGTAGATGGAATGGAATAGAATAGAACAGGAGAGTGAAGAAGAAGTGAAAAAGTGAAGATTATGCGATGAGATATTAATACTCACATATACACCTCAAAATCTAAGTTTACAGCAAAAAACATCCCAAAAATTCTTTTAGAGGAAACAAAAGCAATTACTCGACTCGACTCGACTCGACTCGACTCGACTCGCCTCGCCTCGATTCGAAAGAAAGAAAATACTGACTGAGTCTCCCTCCCTTCCCTCAAGATACCCCAATAGAATTACTGCTTTATTTAGTCTTTGGATATTCAATCAGTAGTAGTATATTTTACTCACCAGTTGAATGAGTAAGTATATCGACCTTCGACGATGAATCATGAAATTTACATGTCAGAGTTAGAGAGCATTCAAATATATATTCTAAAACATATACACACACACACATATACATATTATTTCTTCATTTGGATCACTCCCAAGCATAGAAAATCAAGGTGGAATAATGAAATGTACTGAAAGAATCAAGAATGACCATGTACGCAACAACCGACCTCGCGAGAGGACTGACGATGAGGATGAAAAGTTCCCTTCTCTTCCATTGGATCTTGATATCTGTATATATCTATCTAGTCTGAGAGAGCATGATTTGGCATCCCTTCTCTCGTCCAAAAAATTGCATCCGACGAATCAATCCCAACCAACCAATTATCAAATACCAAACTCAATAAAGATAAAAAGTCTAGATTCTCAAGTTCTCGACAAAACAAAATGAAACACATCTATCCATCCCATTAAGATTAAAATAAGAAAAACGCATCACAAACTCAAAACCACAATGCAGAATAGTTACAGGAGGTTAGGACCCAGAAGCACTCGATCCAGCCTCCCACCATCCGAGACTCGCTAATCTCGCCTCTCAAACAACCCCCCCTTCATTCCTTCCAGCCCCGCCAATTTTATTCAACTGACCATTGTATGTTAGTCGCCACGAATTTTAGCTCGCGCCGTCTGCGCAATTGATCAAAAACGAACAAGTTAATTGAACAGCTACTATCAAAATAAAATAAATAGTTTGTTCGTATTTGTCTCTAGCCACAAAGCCACATCATAAAAGTCCTGCAATGCAATTCTGGTACAACTGTCTAGGTGGGCGGGGCAACAACAACCCCAGGTTTTTTTTGTATATCGACATGCAGGAAGACGAATTAGATATGGATAGTGTAAGCCCAAAATGGGATTGAAGGATTGAATTGCACTAGTTTTTTTTTATTCTTCGGAAATTGAGAACTCTTTTTTTCTTCACCACCCAATTATCATGCTATGCAGTATCATCTGTCTCAACAACTTTTTTTCTTCCATCAGATGCGAATTTGATGAGAATGTGACTCTTCAATTCCAAATTCGCATCAGAATTTCCAATATTCGGTACCCTCAATGCAACCTATCGGCTCGGCAATCAAACATATTCCAAAGCCCGTAGCCGAATCAGGAGGGGTTGCAGTTGCAGAACGCATGAGCCTTGCGGTTATGCACATGAAATGATGGATTTTTTGTTACTAAAATTGTGTGTATGTATATGTATATGCAGTTTGGAAAGCTGAAGAAAAGTAATATCATGCATGAAATTTTCTTTCAGGAAGGAGAGAAAACTGATAACTTTCATCATAAAAATTTCCCCTCCAACAGAAAAAAACCCAGACTCGACGCAATATCGCATGATAAAAAAGCTCAGATTCCCATGTGCACACCGTTAATGTGGAGGTTGAGCCTTGTCCATCCTGCATCACACCAGCCAGCGCGCAACCCAAACACCAAACCAGCAGCAAAGAAAAATCAGAGCTTCGCGAGCTTACCGCGCCTTACCGCTCTTTGCCCACTTACTGCTTTGAGATGGTTACAGGCTTTTTGATAGGATTTCGACAGGGCTAGCTGGATGGTACAGGGCTAGCTATACACTTGTACAAGCCCAGTTGCAGGCTGACAGGGCTAGAAAGAGCAGAAAGTGATCCACGCCTCATGGCCACATTTTACCGGTACACTTACTGGCTTTTACTTTGTCTAATTTTTTCTTTCTCCAAACGATTCCGTGAAGCTTCCCCTCGTTTCGAATTTGTCATTATGCAATTTGATATCTGCGCGAAGGACAAGAGCCAAAAGAATGCATAGGTAAAAGTTAAATGTGTAATGCAGAGAAGATGTAAAAGACGTTACCGTATCTGAATCATGCTGCAGGACAGTGAGTCGTAAGTGCAGATTTCGAATTTCTTTCATATATCGTACAGGAATGGAGTTGCCAATGTCAAATAGGAAAATATGAAAGGGGATTGTACAACGAGTGGTGCGTGGGTAGATGCATGTATCGTACATCAAAGCCGTAACCTGTGTACTTGTCCGGCGATGGACCTGGGTAAATAATGCATACGAAAGTATACGAGTTAGGAGAATAAAATGTGATGAAAACACAGATACAAGCAGATATGAGTACAGTACATACTGTACATTGGTGAAGACGAATTTCGAGAGGAGAAAACAAGATTCAGCCCCCAATATATTCTGCCCCCAAGCATCTTCAAGCGGTGAAGACAACATTATTGTGAATGATGGTGATTGGTTCAAAAGAAGAGCATGTACGAAGTAGTAAGCGTTGAAAGAATAAATTGAATAAATGCTGGCATGCAAGAAATATGCAGTATATATCATATTATGCATGCATCAATTCTCCAGTGCATCCTACCTTGGTGCTTTTTCCCTGGTGAAATCCTTGGGTGTGGGTTCAGATAGGGTTGTCAGATTGACTTTGGATTTCTATTTGCTGACAGTGAAGACTGGAGAATGCCTGGAAACTTAAAACCGATTTCAGGGGGATGATTCACTGCATTAACAGAAATGATTGTCGGCGGAGGGTTGAAGACCGTTTTTTTCTCTCGTTTTCTTTCGCAAAGCGTGATGCGATGTCGAGGATGTGTGACAAGTCAACAACGCAATCATAACAAAGATGGGGAGATGATCGATGGGACGGGGATGAGGATGAATGTTGATCTGTGAGATATAGATGGAAATGATGTAGATGATGAGATCAGAGCCCCCCTCCCCCTCCAAAAAGCTTGGGATTCAAGAAGACAATGATGGAGGGCCCGGCTCGCGATGATGTGGATGAAAACCATGGAACTCCTTCGATCCCCCAGATCCAGATCCAGGTTCAGGTTCAGGTTCAGGTTCAGGACTCCCAGGTAAAGGCTCCCGCCAGTCAAAATGATACGACGATGGCCCGAAGGATTCCAATGAGTTCTTGTTCAAAAGATAAGATGCAACAGGATAAGATTTACTCGACAATCAACGCCATCAAATGCAGCCGCATGGGCATCCTCACATTCCACATTTCCCATCAGCAATCAATCAATTTCATGTACAATAAGAATGACGCGTAACAGATCCGAGCCAGTGGGAGAACCAACTTTGAGTCAGTTCGCTAGGTTCGTGAATGAAGGATTAGCTATCTTGTCGTCCCAACCATTTGTCTTATTCTCGCGGGGAAAGGCTACTGGCGACTGGGTATGCGACCATGCTCCAGGGAGAGATGTCGAGATTGAGAAGACGATTGATTGGATTGGACACTGGGCAGTGAGTAAATCAATCAGTCATGGTTTTTACTTTACGCCCAGAGTGCGAAGAAATGCACAATGACAGCCTCGTCCAAGCGTAACTTTTTTTTCTGCCAGCCGCCAAATCCCAATGTCTCTGGTATTGGTCGATCTTTTGGAGAATGGTATTGCCAAAAAGAGGGTGGTGGTGGGTGGTATGTGGGGAATTATGCATGTAAAGCTGTGTCACTATACAGATTAATATGGTGCAGCTCGATCTATCTTGATTCTTGACTGCTGTAATAGATGATGGACGTTGATAGGTATGTTTGTGCGAATGCACGATGTATAGTCTGGTTGTTGGATGCAACTGCACATTTTCTCGCCTGACACATTACTCGTGTTGGCCAATAATTGCCGAATTTTGATGACGGGCGGGAAGAGATGAATATGGATGCCACATGGGATGGTAATCTCTTACTGACTGGCCATCTCGAACAAGGGGAGATTGAAAAGGTTGTCGTCTCATCCAAATCTGATGGTTTTGGGGGAAAGGTAGATACACCGTAATCATTCATATGAATCGGGAAACATCCGAGTCCAAACCGAGAAAATGGATTCTCGTGAATAATAGATTGAATATAAGAGGATACGTGAGGACCCCGAAATTTGAATATCAATAATTCAATCTTTCAAGCGTACCCTTGAATGATATCAAATCTCCGTTTCCTCTTCCTTTCTCTTTCCCTTTCCCATTCCCATTCCCATTTCTACTTCCATTTTCATTTCTCTCTCCTCCTTCCTCCTTCCTCACTTTGAAAAATTCTAGAAGCCAAATTAATCAATGTTAGCTGCACCTAGAGACGGTATGCTGGGATAATGTAGTACCGTAGAACCGCAGCACGCCTGAAAAAAGTTGTGGACCATTCGGAACCGTTCGTGATGAAACTAATCGTAAGCTAACCCGAAATCAAAGTTTGAAGATTTTTTTGGCAAAGCATGTGGATGTTCATTGGTCTGTTTGAAGATGGTGGATTGAGAATTGGAGAGTTTCAAGGTTGACGAGACGACGAGACGACCACTCGACGAATGATAATCGAGTAGTTTCGGGCTTTAAAAAGAAACCTTGTCGCGAACATGGATCTAGCTTTCTGTTATGGAGCTTGACGTTATGGAAATATCATTTGTGGTATGTGGTAGCATGTACCTTTGTGCGAATCTTTTCAAGTGAGTCTCAGAGTGAAGTAGTGATCTTGGAATGGTTTGATCGGACGTGTTTTGAATCCTCCTTTCACATGTACTATCTTGGATGCGGCAGTTCAAATGAAACCACGCATTGCTTATGGCAACTCTTTTCTCGATACAGTTCATACATAGTTCTCACTCAAGTCAAGTCAACAGAAACAGAATCTAGATACGTAGATAGATAGATAGATAGCTCGGGAGCTACATCATAATCTAGCCACCTACTCCCTTAGTGATGATCCAAAAAAGAAAGGCTCAATGTTTGTTGATACTGCACGGAGGTACCTCGTACTCAGATGCCTAGGTCATACCGGTAATAATTATATAACACTGACCTTTGCATATTAATAAAAAGAGACTTTGCTATTAGTCTTTGGTCTTAGTTAGTTTCGGCAAGAGAGCCAAAGTGATCAACCTCCTCTCAAAAGTTAAAAAGACCAGTCTCATTGAAGTTTGAACTTGCGGGGCAAATCATCCAGACCCTCTTTTCTCTCTCAAGGAAAATCCCCTCTGGCCCCTCCAACATCATCTAAACTGACCACCTAGCCACGAGCCAAGTATCCATAAATAATATACAGGCTCGACAGGATTCGAAAGACTCGACAGATTTCATAGATGAGTCTATGGATTCAGATAGAACTCGCGACTCATGTGGATATGGACTAACAGTTCAACCACTCATACCTTCTCCTTTGGCACTTCATTGAGGTTATTTCGAGAATTCCACTCGCTCCACCAGACCCTGCATTGAAAAAAATTCGGTAAGAAACTCGTTTAGTGAAGCGTCATCCATGATAAATGATGGAACTTTTCGGCATATCTTTCTATCCCAGGTTTTCCCAACAGATGAAGGTATCAATCCATCTTGTTCTACCGGTGATTCCGCAATAGTACGAAATATTGATTGACACTTGCGAGTTGAAGGATAAGGCAGCCGAGTTTTGACTCTATTGAAAGGATTATTAGTTGTGATTGAAAGCCTCTCCTCTTTTGGTAGAGTTAGATCTGAACTTAAATAATCGAGCATCTCTCGAGTCCCAATACCTAGGTATCTATGATTCTAAACGCAGTCGCGACGGGCAGGAAGTATCTACTTCTTGTCCGATGTATTGGCTTTGAATTTTGAAATACGATATCGATTTCGCCATTTCTGGCCCCCTTAGATTTCCTAGATTGGAAAAACAGTTAATAGTTTGGGATTTGATCCATTGAATGCCTATCTAGACATGAATTAAATGTCACAAACTTGGTTTATGTTAAACAAGAAGATGGACGATCTCTAAACTTTCTACTTCCGGTCTACTTTTGGTCTACTTGGGTAGATTCTCTTGTCTAAATCATACCTAGGCAATGATGATATCTTCATAATCGGGAAAGCGCCGGGGAAAGAATACTTACGTCTCTTATGTGTTGTAGGGAATGCATAGCTTATGTCCCCTCTATTCTGGGATTTAGAACAACTCATCCATCGATACTCGTACTCGTTGTTCATCTATTGATACATCCATTGACACATCCATTATATATATCCCTTATTCATCATAAATACCATCCCCATCACCACTACCAGCAACAATCTTCCTGTTTTGAAACAACCCTCGGACTTTTCCATTTATCCACTAGGGGAATATCATTATCGAATTTCGACCAAAATCTCCCCGTTGTTGAAGTAACGACACGCCAACCACGTCGACTTCTCTTTATTGCATGTGAAGTTCTGTAGGGAAGACGACTTTCTGTAACAGCAACGTATATTTTATACATCGCCCATCTATCAGCTCCCGTCTTCTTACAAAAGACGTATCTATCTGTTCATACTCATCCACCACCCTCACTCACACTCAGCCTACCTGCCCGCCCATCGACCTCCCAACCTACAGAATATCTCTCTGGCACACGATAATAGGACGATTCATCACCCCCTGGTCCATACCAATCGCCTCCCTTGCCGCCATCAAGAGACCCGTTTCTCTGGACCCACGCAAGAACCAATCAATTCAGCCCTCGATTCCCAAAAAGTGGACAGGAGGAGAAAAGAAAGAAAAAAAGATTAAAAAAAATACAAAACCCAAGAATTAATACCAACTTGGAATCCCCCCGTCTTTCCTAGGCGTAAGAATCATACAGAAAGCACACATCCACGCCATCTGCTACATTCCGAAGGACCTTGTGCCCAATTAAAAACGATATAATCAATTAACCCGTTGTTACGAAGATCATATTGCAGGTGCAGGAACAACAAACCTTAGACCCCTTCTTCGTCAGATTTCCCGCGTCGCAAAACGCAAAACTAATTTGTTCCTCCCACCCTCCTCCATCTGCTCAGTACTCAACCAACGCAACGCAACGCAACTACCGACTAGAGCATCATACAAACAACAATTCCTCACATTTCTCTCTCATCTTCTCCTGCACACTCCATAAATTCTCTCTCTTCATAACAATAACAATAACTTCTTGAAAACGTCTCTTCATTTGATAAATCATTAATCATGGGCTATGAAACTCGCGGAAAACAATTGAATTGGGGAGTGATCGGTATAAATTTACCACAAACTCACGCTGAGAAAGCGGCCGCTCGACTTTCACCGCCTTCCATAGCGACGTCGACATCAGAACAGCAACTTTCGAAGAAACGTTCACGTCGAAGTTCATTCTCACTGTCGCCTCCACCAAAACGAAAGAATTACGCAATTCCAGAAGATATTAACACGCCGCCACTTTCACCACCAGCCGATGATGGCCCGTTCGAAATTCACAATGTCCGAATAAAAGAGGAGGCGAAAGAAAAGAAAATAGCCATTGATGAAATTAAGCTCGAGGAGGGTACAGAGAGTAAATCAACGGCTGGAGCGGACGGGGAGAAGGAAGAAATCAAAGAAATCGACTTGGCGGAAGTAAAGGACGAAATTGTCGAAGGAGTTATTGTTCAATTGCAAAAAACTCGCAATAGACCTCATTTAGTCAAGGAACTTGCAGCTATTTTGTCTCCAACCGTCAAAATCGTGGAACAGTAAGTTTGCAATCATTCCGATCCATTCCGTTATCTCTCGAAATCATGAAACTGACAAAAAGTCTAGGTCTGCCAATCCATGTGCAATCATTTCCTCTCGACTATCCAACTATCTAAAACGACCATGGACCGCATCATCACCTTGTCCAGTAGGAAAAGAATTGGAAACTGTACACCCGAGAAGAACATACTTTTACTTGACCACTTACTCGCATCAACCATTTCCCGATCCTGCACAATTAGCTCAACGTTCGATTATCACCCCATCTATCTCCAGCGCAGATTCGATAGATGAACCAGAACGAACTCGTGATGATTCGCCTGAAGTCGATTTATCTTCCGAGGAATACGACGATGACGATTCAGTTACACCACCAACTCCAACTGGTTCCTTTGCCGGTCGTTTCGAACGCCCCGTGAGAAACAATCGTGCTGCATCGGTTGGTCTTGAGAAAGATGAGAAAGAATTCACACAAACCGCTCGTGGAATGCAAAAGCGAAGATTCAGTGGCGAGCCACCATCATCATCTTTGGCGAAACCATCTGATATGAACGACATGCCTTCAAATATTTCAGATACCCCGATGAAATCTGTGGAATCTGACCCATTTTTTGGAGAAAGCCGAGGTGGTTTGAATGCCTCGTTGTTAAATACGCCAGGTTTTATGAATAGCCCCGCTATGAAACCTGTTTTTGCGTCGAAAAAATCATGGGATGCAACTGTGGAAACTTCTCAAGCGAATTGGGCGCCCGCGAAGATTGACACATTAGATTGGGATACGAGAAGTCCGGAAAACATCGAGTTGGATGAATTAGATGGCATGCTGGATGGATTTTAGATTCTCAATCTTTTCCTCTTTTTTTTATGATTATACGCACACGAAAGATTCTACCAGTGTGGAATCAGGAATCATTGATTCCATTGTATAAATATTTTTTACTCGCTACTTGAGATTTCTGTTGGGAGAGTTGTACGATTTTTTTATTAGAAGAGATGGAAAGATGGGGGTGAATGGACTGGAAAATGCGAATACAAAAGGAAAGACAAAACAAAACCGGTCCTGGGGATTATTAGGATATTTTGGAGGCACTCTCGTTTTTTTTCTGCATGAGATATTATTTGTTTGAAGTCGGGTTTTTCTGCGATGGCGCTTAGGATGGTGGATTTTTGTTTTTCGGAGTGCGTTATGTCTTAGCCTCTTCTCTTTTTTTTCTCTTTTTTTTTTTTTGTAAACAATAACTTTCATGACCGAGATGATTGGAGATGGATGGATTTGGGATATGATATGGTCATGTAGTCGTAAGACCATTGGGTTGGGAAAAGGAGGGAGATTTGGGAATGGAGGATGTGAAATGATCGTCACATCAAGTCGAGCGGTCGGGTCATAAAGCGTATGAATCAGATGAACATGGAGAAATACGAATTTCGACGGATATACACATTTTAGGATGAAATCAATTTCCTTGCACAGAGAAAATGAGTCGGGATGGAAAAAATAATAGGATATATATATAAATATACTTGAGTACATATATATACATATAGATGAAGAATATGAAACATCTCTCCACCTAGATTTTGGTTTTTTTAATATATGGATAGGTGACTGTTAGGCAGGCTGTGACGAATTTTTTATGTGAAATTTGGACGAATGGGTGTGTACATTTTTTCACTTGGTTTGGAATACTATATTGTTTATTGTATTTATTCATTCATTAATCAATTTATTGTGAGGAGTTTGAAGATGAGGAAGTGGAGGGAGAAATGCTGGTGGATATTGGAGATGGTGGTCTTGTTTGTGGTTTGGGTAGAGAGGGGGGAAGGGGGGTAGGTGCCTTGCACTCTTCGCATTAATTTCTTTATCTCTGATTTGATTTTTTGGTTTCCAGTTTTGAATGTCATATATGTATACATGTTTCACACTTTCACACTTCTAGTTTTAATTCTTCAATTTCATTTTTGGGGGCGCATGTATGTGTGTGTGTGTTTGTTGCTGTTGTTCTTGGAATCTGGATATCCAGTTACTGCTGGCTGGTCGTTTTGCTTTGGGGAAGGGGAGATGATGGAGGGAAGGGAGTTGCTTGTTTTGGATGAATGGTTAGATGGATGAGTTGGGCTCCGGATCTCCGGATCTCCTTGTGGATTTTGGGGTTTGTGATTTTTGATTTTTGATTTTTGATTTTTGATTTGTGATTTGTGATTTTTGATTTTGTGGTGGGAGAAGGGGAGGCAGGGGGGAGGAGAGAGGTTGAGGGATGTTGGATGGATGGGTGGATGGGTGGATGGGTGGATGGGTACGTACAGCGCACTGCATCGCAATGCAGGGCAGGGAAGTTAGGTTAGAGCTATTTCTCGCGAATACTGTTTAGATAGATGCATGTGCATATGGAGACGAAGGAGAAGATGCTTAGTTGATGAGAATTGAGTTAGTGGGTAAAGCATGAATGATTAATGAGTCTTGGGTTGGGGGTGGCGAGAAAGGTGGCAATGGGAAGTGAAGGGGTGAGGGAGATGGGCGAGGAGAGGGTTAGGGGATAGAGGGATAGAGGGTTTGGGTGAGACTGCTGGATATATGCGGTGGATCCTTGGTGTTTGATTTGGAGGGTGGGGGGGTTGCAAGAGAAAGTGGCGAGGGGGGTGTAGAGATAGGGGAGAGTTTGGATAGATGGGGTAGGATCTCGGTGTGCGATCTGGGAGGGCGTGAAGGTTTATATGTGCGGGTTTGCGAGGGTGGAAAGATGGGAAAGAAGGAAGAGAAAGAAAGGGTTTGGATGAAGTAAGAGGAGGCGTTGGGGCTATGAGGGTTGATTGATTGATTGGTTGTGCGAGGTGGCGGCGTAGAGGTGGTGGGAGATGGAGAATGGGAATGGGAATGTGGTTGAGATGTGAAAGGTCTGAGGTTGGGCGGATAGTGGATAGTAGGTAGTGGAAGCTGTGGGTGGGAGAGTTTAAAGTTGAGGTTAGGGATGGTTGGGAAGGAAGTAAATTTGTTGGTTTTGATATTGGCAATACGAGTTGCGTCTAAGGGTTGTCTTGTCGATGATAAGTGTCGTCGATAGTGGTGTCCTGGTGTGCATGTTCTGGTGAGTAAATACCTTCCATTATATTGTTCGGATTGTCATTTTGTCGTTTTTGTTACTTTTGTCGTTGCTGTCGAATACCCCGCTGCCAAACTGATGAAGAAATGTGTTGGTTTAAAAGGGAAGTCTTGGGAAATCGGGATATAGTGTTCTGCTTGTTTGGTTGGGGATGTACCGGGTGGGATCTCCCTTTTCAATTTATTCCTCCCGGTTGCTCTTGTCTTTGAGAAAATTGGATGGTGGGGAGGGCGTTATTTATATGAATGCACGAAGTTGTTGAGTGAGTGTGTGAGTGAGTGGGAAAAGTGGGAATTGGAGGTGAGGGAATAGCTGCAAATCATGCAAGGTAAGTGACTGACATGACGCGAGAAGCAGAGATCTCTTCTAGATTTAGGAGTGTAAATGTCTGATCATTGTCAGGAGAAGGTTTGTATGGATATGTAAGTGCGAATTCCGAGAGGAGGGTGGAGAGAAGAATGAGATGGTAGGCTATGATTGCACTTTCATTCTACTCGTACATTGCTCTGGTATATCTTGGTAGAAGTGCCATATTGAGGTAGCGGAGGTAGTAGAATGGTGGTTCATGCGAGCAGGATGTTTAACTTATTGTCAAAACTCCGAATAATCTCGCTGGTTATTGGGGTGAATAAGTAGGGGAGATGGATGGGCGGTGTTATTGTTTTTTACTTTGTCTGTTGATTACCGATGGTATTATATCATCAGCTCTGTCATTATCATTATCATTATTATCTTTCCCTCAACTTCTTCCTATATGTTTCCAGTCCTTTTTCTGTATCCTTTTACCCAAGTTTATCCTTCCACGCCCTTGAGCTTCCTCGTATAATCAAATTCATGCGCTTCGTCTCTTTCTAAGTGCAGTTCAGCCTTTATCATTGTTAACTTCGTTGTTAACTTCCCACTCAATGTTTCTTGTAGAAAAAAAGGAGTTTGTTGTTTATGTATCCATAGCTCTACCAATCAAGGAAAGACAGTTTGGTATATGAGAAGCCATGAATGTATCTCGGAGGTGAAGTGGAGAATGATTTTGCGAATTATTGCATGTTAATTTCGATCATATCTAAGTGAATTTGAATGCCCTAGATTATGAATATTTATTTCATGTGAAATAATATGAACAGAAGGCTATGTAAACTCCTATTTCCTTCTATCCTGCATCACCGACGAGTAAAATCATAAATGCGAAGAACAATCAATGGTTGAACGAGTGGTGATTCTCCCAAGGTCATGTGCAAATATGAAGCTGCATCTGAGAAGCCTTTTGTGTTCGAATCTGCAAAAAAAAAAAAAATACAGAATGGAAGGATAAGGTAATGTAAAGTTGCTCAAAATCATTGCTGTCATCGGGGCTATTATCATCAAAGATTTAAAATGTTTCATCATGACCCTCGTGAACCAATGGATTTGATCATGCTCCTTCAACTCCCACTTCATTCCATTCAAATTTAACACGAAATTTCCATTATCAGCCGTCTCCCATAGCATAAGTCTTGTTGTCAAGAGGAAAACCCTCTTTTGAATCGACTTTATCAAGAGTGTCCAGTCTAAACCAGGCTCCACAGCAAAATAAGTCTGATCCATCCCATCTTTGTGAATTAGATGTTCACGAGTAATTGTTGCTGGTGGGAACTCAGTATACAGCACTTGCCGAATGATTCGAAGCAAACTGTTATCGTTCTCCGGGTGATGTGATGTGTCGATAAGCTGATGTGTGAGTGTAGAGCTTATACAAGTAAATCTGCGTTGGGCAATATCCAATAGATGGTGATGAGTTAAATAAAGCATTTCGGCCACAGGATTCAAAAATAATCTATGCATGATAAGATTCTCCAGCGGCTTGTGTATAAGAAACCCAACAACAAGATTGATACATGACTGTACCTCGAAGATGAGTGTGGATATGGTGGGAAATATATCGAGTTTCAGACTGCATCATCTGCGCAGATGATATCTTTGATAAGATGAGCCAAGTTCTGTTGCTGATCACGGATCTCCTATCTGAGGCGTTGATGTTGAGCAAACAAAATGTTGTACTCAGACTTCATTACATCATTCTCTCATGCTAGGGCGTATGTCAAAGCATCAAGCCCGATAAGCTCAGATGTATAAGAACTTGCCATACGAGATGCAGATTTCGATAAAGAACTCGATCTAATGTCAGAGCCCAATATTCTAGTCTCGAGTTTGAGTTGAACACTAGCCATTTCATTCGACATAGTTTGCGTTTCTTTGCGGATGCACTGTACATCTTCCCCTTGATCCAGATAGACTTTATCACGTTGCCTGAGAAATTGAAGCTCCTTGGCATCGTTGATTCATACGTTCTTTTCCAGTTTGAGCTGCTTTTTGACTGGAATACATGACTTGACCGCCTCCAACTCTTCTTCCAACCTTTGATTTTCTTTGGTTGAATCGTCAATCTTCTTGTAAATGTCAGCCTGATTGGCATCAGATGTAATTTTGCAAGCTCTGAGTAACCCAAGTTCGTCGGGATTGGTTTTCTTGCAAGCTCTCCTTCTTTCCAAGTATTGCGAAATTCTCGGAGCTCTTCTAACTCAGCCTTATCAGAAGTCCTGCTTTCAGAGCCATTATCCCAATTGGCTTTGAAAGTTCTCAACCCAGTCAGCTCTTGATCCAGTCTATTTCATTTGGGTTTACAGCTCCGTAGGTCTTGTAACTCTGTTTCCAGCCGAGTCCTAGTATCAAGCGTGGAATCTCAACTATTCTTGAACGAAATAAGCGACTCGAGATCTTTGTCCTTTTGAATCCATGACTGTTCCAACTGTTGAAACTTCTCAAGTCGGTTGTTCTGCTCCTGAGAATGATTTTCGAGAGCCTCCAACTTCGATTTGATACTTGACAGGTCGTCCTTTATCTTTGATCTGCTCCTCCAACTCTTCCTTTTCCATCTTTCATTGTTCACTAGATATTTAGTGTGTTGAACAATAACGTGTAAGAGCTCTTCACTCTTTAATAGTTCGGCAAAATCTGGTGAAGCTTGTCGGATTTTGTCCAGATCTCCAGTATAACAAAGTAGCAACTGTAAAAATATTTTCACTTGATGAGGGGATGGTATGTAAGGATCAGCACTTGGTCTAGGAATCTTGGAATCTGCTTCTTCATTCTTGTGTTTCAACTGGTCCTGTTTCTGCATAGGAAGGGCATTTTCATCTGATACAAATTGCAAGGTTTTGATAGTAGACGCTTTATCCCGAATGGCTTCATCCAGTTGTTGTTCGGTGACTTGATTGGATTCAGCCTTAACCCTATCTCCACCCATTTGCTTTCCAAAGATTTAGTCTCCTGACAGAAATCTCTCATGAGATCCAAGTTCCTTCGAAACTGTAGCCGTTGAGCAGCCTTAATCCTATCAGCACGCTGTGATGAGGCCGCCGGAGATGCGTCGGCAGCTGGTTTATCCATGTTGAGGTTTGACATGATGGAAGAGTTGCATGTTAATTCATTATTGTGATGTCTTGAGATGATAGTGAAGTGACAAGAATGAGGAGGAAGTGCATTCACATTAATATTACTAATGATACGGTATATCACAAGAATCCACAATAAAACATTGACTGCGAGCAAATGATTGAATTAATAAATGGAAGAGAGAAACAAACTCAAAAGGGAATGATGAATGAATTAATATTTTCATCAATAAATGACAAGTCCGCCACTACTCACTGGAGATAGGTGGACTAAAGCTCACAGTTCCATGTTTCATATCACCTCTGAGCCTCCCTCTCCCAAATTCATGATCACAAACTTTTGGCTTGACGTGTACATGTCGGAACGTATGGTTTTATAATCACGTACATCATGTTTGTTTCCATACCAGTTGTGCAGTAGGTATTATTGCTATTGATACTTGATCCATGGGAATGTAACGTGTGCACACTTTACATTATCGTGGATCCAGGCAACATCTCACATTCTTCAATCTTCCTATATCCCGCCCATTCTACACTCTTAGATCCCCGCAGGACCGAAGCATCCAGATCTAATAGCCCGCAATTCTAGTATTTAATGTTCCTCCAACCCAACTTTATGGATTCAGCACAGCTCATCCAGTCTAATCTTCAGTTGCTATCGTATTAACCTGGTCGCCTAACCGTCGATAAGGAAACGTAAAGATTTGTCACCAATACATCAATAAGGGGCGAAGTTGACTATCCTTATACAGAAGCGATGATCAGAATGTTTTGCCTGGGCACAAACAACTGTATTAGACACTTTGCTTGTTTTACGCAGGCTTGGAAACTTTTAGGGGCATCGATGGGCCTCCTATCCACTGTCTCCATACTTTTACTTGCAACTGACTTGATGCACTTCCATCCAGGCTTGCCAATATTCTCTTGGTTCGCGAATCGGCGCCAATTATTGAATCCTGTATTGTATAAGATACCAAAGGTCTCTCGCATCATCCATGCACAGTCTGTCTCTTCAACTGGTATGAAATCGTATAAGGAGTCGATGACTTGGGATAAGAAATTGACAATTGGTGTCTCATGAATGACCTCATGATATCCTCTCCTCCTCTTGTTTGAGTGTAGGTAATATAAAGACTGGTTGATGCTAGCCAGTTTCTCCTTGGCATTATCCCGCTCATTCTCCAGCCTCTTGTTGTCGATTTTCATTTTAGATAACTGTGCATTTGTAAATTTGATCTTCTTAGACAGTATCTTAGCTTCTTGTGTAATGGACCTGTTCTCCCTTTCCAATGCGCCATTCTTTTCTTCGAGTATAAGAGCCTTATGGTAAAGAGTTTTGCTGTTCATCTTGATAAGTTGGAAATTTTCGGAAGCTAGAACCTTATATTTATTCAAATTCTGAATGTTCAATTTCTCTATCTGGGACGTGTTAGATATTGCGGAGAAACAAGATCAAAGCAATACGCACTCGCGCCAATACTTCCACCTGTTCTGTGGACTGAGAGTTTTCGGCTTTGGTGTCTAACTCCTACCTCGTATCTAGCACGCTTTCCTTTTTCCACGTGGCAGTGACTTTTCGGATTCCGATAAATCAATCATGATATAAACATTTTCCTGAAAGAAAGCTTGTCCCATGACCCAAAGAAAAGGTTCAGCGTCTCAATCTGAACCCGAGATGACAGATGTACAATTATTTCCGTTCTGGTTAATAGGCAGTGCTGAGTTCTCAATGTCAATAGTTGTGGATGTGTATCAGGCCGCAGAGGAAGCGAGGATTGATTTCGAAGGGAGACTCCACCCAATGGTCCGGAGAGATGAACAATGGTAATAGCCTATTGATTTATCACCGACTTCCGAAGAAATGAGTACGGACTAAATATTGGTGAGGTTAAATAGGGCTTCCACAGTAGAGATAGGTACAAAAATTCCAGTACTACCGCTGTCGAATCCTAAAGGTGGATTCTGCCGTTAATGGCAACATCGCCAAAAGTAGCCCATTCTTGAATAACCAGGACTTTTTTTTCTTCAAGGAATCTTCGTTAAACAAGTCGGTATTAATAGTATCGAGAGCTAGAGAACCAAGACATTTTGTGGAGAGAGCGAGTCCAAAGCGATACTCTGGGACTGGACTTCTATCACAGAGACCGTGAAAATGAAGTGTGAAATTGCTATCACTGAGCGAAGGTTCCCGAACCCGATGATGCCATTGTGCCTGTGGATAGCAGTGGAAGCGGTATTAGAAGTAGATAGAATGATGCCAGTGGATTGATTGGAAAGATTGTTTCATTGGAAGAGCATTGTATCGTAGATGGAGCCGGCTATCTGGAAGAGTCGACAAATCTATAATATCTAGTTTCCAATGAATCATCGAGATGACATACAGTTTCGCTTTAACTTCCAGAAGATGAATCATTAGTCTGTGCTTCATGAGTCACATTGGATGAATTCTATAAGCCTGAAGATGCTGAACTAGGATTGTATAGTCTTGGGTTAAGAGCTAAATCGACGAAAGTAGTGCCAATGAGGTTTCAATTGAATCTTCTGGGGCTCCAATCATTAAAAGTTTGCAAACTAGAATCCTTGAGGAACATTAATTATACAGCGAGTGAAAGAAACCTAAAATATTGGAGCACCAATCTCGGCATAAGACGCAGGCCCAGTCATATGTGTTTGTCTCCTATGCAAGAGACTTTCAAAGACCTTTTGTTGGAAGCTTGGACGGAGGAGATGAGTACTAAAGCATTAAGAAAGACTTCTATTGATGATTTGGTAGTTGAAGTATGTTTGATAAGCATATTGATAAACCCGATGGCAAAGGAAATAAAAAAGAACAGCTGGGAAAGTAGTAAAGATACTATGGTGAGCAGAATAAAACATCAACATGCAACAGACAACAGTCTATAAGCATCCCAAGATACCAAATTGATTCCCCCCATCCCTCAGAATGGAGAATTAGGTGTGGACAATTAAGCTAACCTGATGGGATGAAAGTCCCCATACTGATGAATGGATCTCGGCTGACTTGATTGGCCCCTTCGTTTGGATATTCATATATATATCCATTTCCAAGGCCAGGCACTCGGCATCGGGAAGGCTCAGAAGGCTCAAACACATCCTCTAGAAGCAGATGCGATCTATGTATAGCATGTAGTTTAAATACTGATCATGGAGTGAACTCTTCATTTGAGGTCCTTGTGGTTTAATAGGTTCAATTTGAATTTTGTGGTATGAGTAAGGGTTAATAGAAGCCCTTTTTCAAATTTCACATCGAGTGGTTGGAAATGTTAATGGTGTATGCACTTACAGATTTCATATAGTGTAAAATGCTCTGATGGCGTATTGTTTCTCGATACAAGTTCCATGCTGAATTTGAATGAGTGGATGGGTAGGCAGATGAAGCGAACATAAGGGGCAGGGTTCTTCTCGTAGCCCACTAACCGCTTTCAGTCAGGCTAACCCCATTCCCGTTATACCCTTAATTTCAGATGAAAAGTGGGGGTGACGTCTTTATGTCAACATTTCTTGATGGAACAACGATAATTGGTGTTTTCAGTCCTAAAAGGTGGGTATTATCGACAACGACGGCTCGACGGTGTTTACCCACGCCACGTCTTGTAATTGTCTTGTTAACCGTGTATGAAAAAAGGAAAATGGGCTCCAGTATTATACGATTCCGATATGGTGGCAGTAAAGTCCGATCGGGCTGCATTACATGCAAGTAGGTAGTATTCTGGGCAGAAATCCTGCGGAGAATTATTTTCATTAAGCTTATTTTGGAATAGGGCACGACGGGTGAAATGCGACGAAGGCAAGCCTACATGTCAACGATGTCTCAAGGCCAAACGAACTTGCGAAGGATATGCACCTCCGCCATCCATGTCAGCCACCTGTAGCCGGCCACTCAAATTCGTTGTATATTCTGCTTCCTCGCCCGTTGACGCATTAAGTCTCCTACCCGGTATCACACCAAGAGAGCAAAGGTTCTTTGATTTCTTTCGACTTCGGACAGCGGTAGAGTTAACGGGACCTTTCGAAGCGGATCTTTGGTCTTCTGTTTTATTACAAACGGCTCATGCAGAATCGGCTATTTTTAATGCGGTTGTTGCGTTGGGGGCTCTCCACGAGAATTTTGGGCATTCAAGAGATGTTGAAGCGGTGGATTCGAATTATGCCTTGATTCATTATCAGAAAGCTATTCAACGGATAGCCAATCCAAAGGCTTTGAATATTGACATCGTTCTTATGATGTGCCTAGTTTTCTCCGCGTTTGATAACCTAAGGAACAATTATGAGGCTTCCTTAACCCACATCGCTGGTGGTATAAAGATTCTTATTGAGGAAGATAAGAAACTTGGGGGACTCAAAGACGGTTCTTTACAAAAGGATGTTTTTCTTCCTATGTTTGCTCGGTTAGAGAATCAAATTACAGAATGCGGACAAACGGCTACTGCGGCAAATACTACACGCCTCCTTCAACTGCCTACCCTCAACATACCTCATACTTTCACGACAGTAGAGGAAGCGCAAAACGCATTCGATTTATACCTTTCTTATCTATGGAATATGATGGAACAAATGGGAGAAGCCAACAAACATCGCGTACCGCCTCCTCCGTTGCTTCAGCGCCACCATAGGTATGACGGTCTTTCAAGATGGTTAGATCCTTTGGATCCACTACGCAAACATGTCGATTTTTCCACATGTCAAACCCCACCAATTCATGGAGCAAATATGCGATACGGATTTTCATCTTGGTGCACGGCGTTCGATGCCTCCGACTTTCCACCATTCCACCCAGCAGTTCTCTTGTTACAAATGAGTCGGACGATAGTTTCAATCCTCCTCAATATCGATATAGTGATAGGTGAAATAGCTTGGGATTCTTACCTCCCCCAATTTAAAATGATACTTGATTATGCCGAGATGACCTCCCCGAATAAATACATGATTAGTCCTAACCAGGGAGGAACGCCACCAACCTTTCATTACCATCGCGGCTTCCTTACACCTATCTATATGGTTTCAACTAGATGTCGAGATCCGTTAATGCGTCGTCGAGCTTTGCGTATTCTTGAAAATTGTAACCGAAAGGAAGGAATCATAGATAGTATGATATACACTAGAATTGCCAAGAAAATGATGGAAATCGAAGAAGGAGCCGCGATTGAAGAAATGAGGAAAAAGGACACAAGTCAAAATCTTGATGATTGTGTTATAGAAAAGGCGGAGCAGATACCGGAAAAATGCAGGATTAGAGAATCTATTGCCAAATTTGTGCCAGGAGGAGGTGGATTGGTCGGATATAAAAGAGAAGGAATTTGGCACACGGTAGATGATGAAGAGCCAGTATCGGTTGATTGGCAAAAGTAATAGTACTCATGGAGGGGCCAAGGTTGTCCTTGTGAATAGAAGTGATGAAGCTAGCAGTGCTGTGCACATGAAAAAAAATACTTAATTAAGACGCTATAATCGCGGATAGATACATGAAGGTATAATTTCTTCAGAAAATTTAAGTGCCATCAAAGCTTCCGACATTATTGGAGGGCCAGATTTAAACCACGAGGAGTGATGAAGACCCGTCCTAGCCTGAAAGTCGAGCATGTTTTGAAGCCGCAACACATTGCGCTCAAGGTGTGCAATAGCACGCAATATATGATGATACAAGGACTGTTTAAAGTACATGAAGCTCAATTTGCACGAAGAATTCCTAGCTAAGCAAGAGAATACGGGAAATAGCTGAGCCGGTAAATCGTATGACAACAAACAAAAATCTGTTTGATGCAAGCTAGTATGATCGACGACAAAACAAATGGTAGGGCTGTGGAACAGTCTTTTGGGACGAGAACAATCGATCGGTTGTAATTACCCGTTATCGAGAAGATTTACACCGATTGATGTTGTGGCATAGATAAAAACGGAGAATGATCCGAGAAATGAATGACCGAATTATCAGGCCAGTCTTGCAGCCGTCATCCGGATGAGAATTCCCCCGCAAAATTACTTCGGCTGAAAAGTGTTCCGGAAGACGTGCAACAAAAAGTATTTAGAAAACGAAAAAAGTGAAGCTCGAACCGATAATCATGAAGCCAGTTATCAAGTAAGTTGATTCCTGTGCTAAGATTGCGCTTGCAAAACATGGCAAAGAAGTGTGGGTGTACGGGAGCTTAGTAGTACCCAAAGCAAGCGGTTGGCTATTGATTCTTGGCTCGCTTCCTCAAGATCTCTCGCAGCCGCTGATATATACCCCGCCGCCACCAACTGTGTCCGGAGAGTTCTGCGGAGGACATGTTACAACATCCCCACCCAGACACGTATCTGCTATACCAGCCTGAAAGTTCTGGGCCTGTTTATCGACGAGATCTGTGGCATCTGCAAGAAGAGTGGCAGTGGCGTGGAGACTGAACGGGACGCACAGAGTATTGGATTGCTCGTGGAACGAAAAGGAGGGAGGCTCGCAGAGCTCGATCCGAAATCCCACGGATGTGAGGGAGAAGATTCTTGATGGGGAAGCCACAGTGTTCGAAAACCTAGAGGATTAACGGATACAAAATGGAGGAGCAAGAACTTATAGTGGCGGCCAAGTTTAGGAAGAATAACAGGCAGACTTGCAAGCCCCTCACTACTATTATAAGGTAGACTACTATTGATCCATAGTACACAGCACATGCCTCTTCAGATGCATTTGAATCCAGATCTAGAAATTCGATGTGAAAGCATAACAAGATAATCTTGAGCCGCAATATCCGATTAATGCCGTTAAGGTTAACCTCAGGCAGACCGTGCCTAACTTACAAAAGGCTCCCTCCTTCGAATCTGTGAAACTCGTGGAACTCGTAGAACTCGTGGAACTCATAGAAGTGAAAAGAGTCTCTCTATCCATCTAGGGAATAAACTATCTTAGTTGTTATGAATCTCTTGATGATGTCGTTTCTAGGGTCGTTCCATGATCAGTGCAATGTCCCTAGCGTAGTGGTAATTTTGATACCCCGCCATACCTTGGCAAAAAGCTTGATTCCTCGTGTCCCTTCGAACCCCCCGAAACTTCAAATCGCAGTTCACGACATGGAAGACTTTTTTTGATGTAGTACTATGCGAAGTCTTTGAGTTCATCTGGCACGGCTACTTTTCAGCATAATCTTTAGATTCTAGAAAGTTGGTTGACTTTGATTTGTCTACACCGTACTAGATCGTTTTTGAGAGACCGTGGAGAACACAGTTGCTAAGAATGAGATGTTTTGTTGCTGGGAAAGTTCTCAATAGATGCACTTGCCATTTGAGGGATCTAGAGGATCTGCATTCATTGTAGCTCATGTTCACATGCAGAGTTCAAATTCTGCTTCGGGTGTGCTTTAGATCTCACAGACGCCAATGCAGATAGCCTTCTGCAATGGAAGTTACGAAGACATGGCCGGCGCTTTGCGTGCTTGCCTATTCCTGTTTGCATGGCTCGCTCCTTCTCCAGTTCTGAAAATCGCCCTCTATCTCTCATTATCTCGTTCTTGAGCGGGGATGGCCAAGTTCGGCCAGGTTAGTCAGGTTTGCCCCTGCATTACCGCTCTTTCCCATTTTCAAGGAATAATCCACACTTACTTCTGCAATATTATGATCGGAAGAAGAGTCTGAATTCTAAATCTCTCTACTTAATTCCATTCTACCTTGGTTCACCAATCTCTGGATGTCATCATTTCATGCCATTGCACGTTTTCTTTCGCATGAACTAAATTCTTTCGATTCTCGTCGTATATCCTACATCTCTCAAGAAGTCCCATCAACATGGTATTGCCTTCTCCTTGCATTGCCGTGCTTCTTACGGTGATCTTGAATGTTGTCCTTGTTCAAGGTCTTTCATCTACCGACGAATATAGAGATGCAGATTTTCAGCAAACAGGATATTTGTAAGTAGTTTTCCTCCCATATACAAGAAGAGGATTCTGAATAATAATTAGGACTAATCATAACATGGACCCGAGAATTATTGATAGTTCATCATTTGGCCAGCTGTGGAAAGTCCCTTTCAATTACCAAGAACAGGTTAGTAATGCCACCATTGTTCCATTCAGATCTCAAGATTGAAGGTCAAAATATTCTACGAGAAACACGGACAGACCAACTGTCTAAGAGCTCTTAAAACGTTGAGTTTTGCATGATTTGGATCACTGCATTTGTGATTTGAAAATGCCTTCTCAGGGCATGGGATGATTTTGGGAAGTGCATGAACAACTGCTGACGAAGATAGTTCTATGCTAAACCATTGACTTATACACCACTTACAGGCGGCCCTCAATTGCTGTTTCTTGCATCCAACCAAAATTATATCAGAACTCTTAATGCCGAGACAGGAGTTCTCATAAACTCAAGACAAGTTCACACTCCTTTCTTACAATCTGATATAGGATGTACAGGCAAGTCTGAATGTGAAATAATGATTGAATTCCACCAAGCTGACATGTTTCAAGATATTCCCAATTACATTGGTATCATAGGTAGATAAGAGTTATGTTTTTGCCATGTTCCACTACTAATTAAGTTACAGGCACACCAACCATCGACCCCGCCACTGATATAGCATATTTCTTTTCCAAAACTTATATACCAAACTATAGAGTTCCAGGAAAGTAGGTATAAATGGTTTACCAATGTCAATATATCTATTGTCTAATTTTGTTCCCAAATTTCACTTTCTATTTTGTGTATCATTCTATTTTTTTTTTTTTTTCTCCTTATAGTATCAATTCATCATTCTCCTCATTTGGCTTCGGATACCTTCGACAAACGATACTGACTCTACGATCTTGCAGTACTGGAACGGCAAATGGTGTTTATTACTTTCATGCAGTCAATATCAGTACTTTACTTGATGTGGATTCTTACCCCATACTTATCGACGGCGCAATCGCAGACAATGCCCCCCAAAAGTATTTTATAGGAGGTGTTATTCTACAACGCCCTTCATTGACACAAGTTGGAAGTGTGGTATATGGCTCCTTTGGGGGGCATTGTGATCTATTCAATTACACAGGTCTTGTAATGGGCATCGATGTGAACAAGGCCAAGATTATCACAAACTGGGCGGTTGAAAGTGGACCACTAGTTCCTCAAACAAATGTTTTGCTTCAGGGAGGTGGGGGTGGAGAAGGTGGTATATGGATGAGTGGAATGGGATTAGCAACTGATGGAGCTAGGATTTTCCTTGTATCTGGCAATGGTGGTGTAAGTATGCCATGTTTACCAGAAGTTACTAAATGCCAAATGATAACTGAAGGTATTCACTAGGCTCATCAAAACCAAGGGACACCAGCTTCAGGTTCGAGCGGTTGTCAAACACTCGGAGAAGCAACTATCAACCTAGCGTTGGATACCACGGGGTTAATATCAGTATCGGATTACTTCCAGCCTTACGACTATCAGAACATGGATGCTGGTGATCAAGATTTTGGCAGTGGAGGCATTGTTCTACTTGATCCGACGGTATTCAAAGGCACAGGTGTAGACAAAATGGCCGTTACCGCTGGTAAAAATGGAAAAATATATATCCTGAATGCAAATAACCTTGGTGGATATAAATTAGGACCTGGACAAACAGATAACATCTTGCAGACAATCGTCACGAGTGCTGCCGTATTTGGTGCATGCGGCTCTTATCCCCTTGAGGGGGGCTTCATCTATTGTACTCCAGTTGGTTTGGCAACATCAGCCTATCAGCTCACATTCACATCTAGTGGTCTTCCCCAATTTTCCAAAGTTGGTCAAACGAATGAGATCTCCGCAGGTCGTGTTGGAGTTGGAATCCCAACTATTACCAGCTTTAATAACCAAATTGGTACAGCGGTTCTTTGGATGACAGACCCTGATGCTGGCCTCCGTGCGTGGTATGCAGTACCTCAGAATGGTGTTTTACAGGAAATAAAGTTGCCGCAAATAGGAGGCGCAAACAAATTCCAGCGTCCAGCTTTTGGAAATGGTCGAGTATATGCGACAGATTCAAACGGCGTTCTTTATTGTCTGGGAGCTCCTGTTAATCTCCCTCGTGGGTGTTGTTCTTTTCTTGAATAACCCTTCTGTCTGATTGTTTAAAATAAAACAGTACTGTATGCTAATCGTTGTTTAGTAAATTGTACTTCTCCAATTGATTTTGGCATCGTTGCGCTTGGGAATAAGTCTGTTCAGACTGTCAACTGTACTGCAATTATTGCTATCGCTTCAATAGATGGTGCAACCGTTGGGAATGGGTATTTCTCCGTCGACAATTCAACGTTGCCATCAGGTCCCTTGAAAGCCGGGGCCACATTCACATTTCCTGTCACCTGGGACTTGACCAATGTTCAAATTGGAGCCACGGCGAATACATCCTTTGGAAATGTATCTCCTGGAATAAAAAGCACACCGTTGACAATTTTAACGACAAATGCTGTCGCCGGCTTCGCTAATCTTTATCCAATAAGTTTGACTGGTACAGAGGTGTCCTCGAAGCCTTTTCTAGCTATTGCACCGACTACAGTGGATTATGGCGGAATTATCATCACAAATGGAAGTGATATAAATCCCCAATCAGCTATCTTTACAATATCAAACAAAGGGTTGATGCCTCTGACAATCATGGGGTATGCATATACTGCAGATGAGTTGGATGATAGTCCAACCTTCATTAACAGCACCGTGATGGGTGGGACATGGGATTTGGGGTTTGGTTACTTCAGTGCAGTAGGTCTTCCAGGAACTGGAAGTCAAATCGCCCCTAGCTCTCAGATATCTATACAATCTTCCTTTGAACCAACTAATGGAACCGGATCATATAATTCCTATTGGCAAGTCTGGTCAGATGGAGGTACAGTTAACATTATTCTTGAGGGTATTGCTTCAACGGCTCCAATAACCAATTTTTCGATTAGCAATGGCGAAGGTGGATGGCTTCCTCAAGCCAACCTTCTTATGAACTTTGGTAAAGTAGCACCTGGAAGCTCATCTTCCCAGCAGATACGAATTTGTAATGCTGGGGGCTCATCATTAGAGATCAGTAAGAGTAAACCACCAAATGGCGTCTTTCACATTAGTGACCCCACGGAATTGCACGAATCACAGCAGATAGCTGTCAATGATTGCGCATATGGAACCGTCATTTTCTCGGCGAATGTGGAACAATACAATAAGCCAGACCTTTTGCTCAACAATACTTGGACTTTGAATACAGACGATGTCAATTGGGGAGTTCACGTTGTTGAAATCACTGGAACTGTCATCTCGAAGAAGGTTGGCCCTGTAAATTCTACTACTGGTCAAATAATCTACAACTATCTTGGATGTTTTCGAGAATCTACTATTGGACCACGCCTATTCCCTAATCAAGGGTATACACCTAACGTCACTGCAAATAGTAATAATATGTGCCAAGACGCATGTTATGGACTCGCACAATACAGTTTTGCTGGCACAGAATATACTAGCCAATGTTGGTGCGGCAAGTAAGTTTCAAAGACTCACTCATTCCTTCAGTCTGCCTACATTTGCTATCCTTCATCTTTGTGTTTTATTCTGCATACTCGATCTATTTCTTTATGTAGCATTCACGTTTCGATTTCTTCATTTGCTTCATTTTCCTTTGAAATCTACCCTTGAGGTAATCTTAATGACAAAAATCTTCATCTTCTGTCAAATCCCCTCAAATGCTATCTGCGGGCTCTAAGTAGCTCCTGGACATTGTTTGAATGATCCTAAAGGATCGAGATTGGGTTTAGCGTGTCCATAAGCGAGAGCGCTAGATCCAATCCTGGCCCTTTAGGGGATCACCTACGAGAAGTCCCCTCAGGTCAAACACTAGAGGATCTTCCAAAGATCTTCAACATTCAGATTGTTCTAGTTTGAAATGCTAACTTCTCAATATTGCAGTACTCCACCACCATTAGCCTCACAGGATCTTACTAATGCACTGTGTAATTTTGCTTGCCCGGGTGACCCGACCGATGGATGCGGGGGAACTGGCTATGTTTCCGTTTTCTATAACCCTGCAGAATATGTGGCTGGATCTGATCCAGCATTGTATGGTCCGAAGACAGTCAGTAGCGTTGGTAATTACAATTACTTGGGATGTTATAGTGAAGCCACGACTGGTCGTGCTTTGGGTGGTTCAAGCCCTCAAGCACCATCTACAGGATTTACAATTGAATTATGTGCGACTGCTTGCAAAGGCTTTTCATACTTTGGTATGGAGTATTCGAATGAGTGCTATTGCGGAAAGTGAGTATTATCCCCGTTTGCTTTCAAAATCTGCCATGGAAATACTGACTTCTCGATCTTTTAGTGCATTGGGCGTCGGCTCGATCAACCAGACTAGCAGTACTCCGAGTACCAATGGATGTTCCATGCTTTGTAAGGGTAATACTAAAGAATACTGTGGTGGACCAGGAAAGCTTGATGTGTATATGCTGGGCACAGCAACTTCTTCTTCGCAATCTATGATTTCGACTAGTACAAGCTTAAGTGGTACTCTTTCAAACTTTACAACGCAGAGCACTACATCAATTTCCACATCAACTTTGTCGTCCTCGACATCTCCAGCAACGTCAACATCCTCAACAATATCAACAACTTCAGCGACTTCAACAACACCAGCAATTCCTACACCCACAGGGCCCATCACGGTAACGAGTCTTCCCGGCTATAACTATCTAGGATGTTACAGTGAAGCGACCACAGGTCGTGCTCTCTCTAGTCTTCGGCCCGCACCTCCTATCGGAGGATTCACAATAGAGTCCTGCCAATCGAGCTGCTCGGCTTTTGAGTATTTCGGAATGGAGTATTCTAATGAGTTAGCCTGCTCTGTTATTCATTCCCTGCATTATCCTAGCTAACTCTTTGTAGATGCTACTGTGGTGCAACCATCAATGCCGGCTCGGTTCTCCAAGAAAGTACCACCCCGAGTGTTAATGGGTGTGATATGTTGTGCGCTGGAAATTCTGGTGAATACTGTGGAGGTTACATTCCCATATTTTCCGTCAAATCCCCTCTACAGAAACACATCCACTAATACATACATAAAAGGTGGCTCTAGGCTCAACATGTACCAATTCAACGGTACTATCCCAGTACCAACACCAGCTCCATCTGAACCAATCACAATTATGAATTTAAAGGGCTGGAATTATTTAGGATGCTATAATGAATCCACAACGGGTCGAGCTTTGACTGGTTTGGAAAACCCAATTCCGGGGATGAATAACAGTATTGAGGCTTGTTCTATGGCCTGTGAGGGATGGATTTACTTTGGAGTTGAATATGGTGAGTACATCTTATCTTGATTGTAGGATAGGAACAGGCGGTTTTTGCTGTGATAGTACGACTGGGGTAAAGTTAGTGCTAATGTCGACCGTGAAATTTAGGAGACGAATGCTATTGCGGGTCAAATATTAACGCAGGCGCAACACTTCAATCAGGCACATTACCGAGAACTACAGGGTGTGATATGGTCTGTGCAGGTAACGAGACGGAATCTTGTGGAGGAAGTTTGAGGTTAAATTTATATCAGGTTATGTGAGGGAGGGAGCTATGATGAGAGAAGAGCTTTAGAGGTATATTCATGGGCGACCGGAAACCTACAAGGGTGCATTTATTTGTACTTGATTTCAAGCCTCCGCTTTTGACAAAAGAATTATATTGGAATGAGGAGATGACAGATCGTGGGAATGGAGAGAGTAGAAAGGCGGGACTTGATTTGCATCGACAGTATTTCATCGTTGCGGTGGCTTTACTTGAATTTGTCAATAAAATCGGCATTTTTTGGAAGTTGAGCTTGATTTATTGAGATTTCTAGTCCTCAGAATTGAGCATGGAGGAGCGATCATGGTTTGCGATGAATAGTGAAATCTTCCATCGATTGATAAAAATCATCTTCCATATTTGAAAGGCGTAGTCCAGGTTGGGGTCGAAAGCATCTCAATACCATATAGTGAGCCATATGGTGTTTTGATCTTTCACCAGCATTTACGAGCTTGAGTCATGAAAGAGGATTCTTAGACATGATTCGATGAAGTCAATTTGAATATAGAAATCTACTGACTACTTTGATTACTTTGCGTCTTCACCTCTTTAGATTCTTCTCACTATCCACCACAATATTCGCACCACACTCACCACACACAAACTGCCAACTTGTAAATCGAATACGTATTCGAAGAAGGAGCCTGAGTACATTAGCCAGGTTTCACCTTATGGATATTCATAACAATCAATCTAGAGAGGCAGAATTTATTGAAATATTTATACTTGCAACTGCTAACTGGTATTAAGAAAATTCTCACGAGGCAATTGAGACAGCTTCGTTTGGTCTTATGTCATACTTTTCAGGGTGCTCTTCTGGATTATCATATCAAGTTTTATACTTGTAAACTTAGTTGAAATGAAAACGGAAGTCGGCGGATTGAAAAAAATCGATAATTATGGTTGTACTTGGGAGCCTTAGATAAAATACTGTTTAAAAGCAAATAAGTTTTTGCCGGTCACATGATGTATATATATATTGCATATCATAGATGGGAATCGAACTTATGTTACTTTAAGAATATTCATATGGTACTTTACTATGTGGTGTATATAAATTAATGCAAGATTTGCATTGAAATTAGAGAGTAGGATAGAAGTGAGCAAGCATGGCTTGTGAGAGGAAAGATATGATGGTAAAGTAAAGAGATAATGCTGGAAGGAAAGATTTGAAGGAAGACGGGGTTACAAATGAATTTCTATTCAGAGTTGAGATGTGATAATATTGACGAGTGATAGATGGCAAATTGTTCTTGCAACGGTATTAATTTCTATTTAGCCTCGATTGTGGAAGTGTGCATAACAGAATCTTTGGGGCAACAGGGGGGTGTAACTTATACCCTTTCTGTATTTCCTCATCTAGTGACTATAGCCCTCAACTGTATGGCATTGTTTTTCCAACGCTTAAGTTCGTTGTCACGATTTTGTGCAACGGGAAGATTGACGGGAAGCGGCAGCATTGTCAAGAAATTGGGGCTTTGATTTTGCGTGACCCAATCAACTACCTCAAACTCATGTCACGAAAGAAGTAGATCCAATTGGGCAACCTACCAACCTAATGCTAATCTTTCTAAAGTAGGTTTGAAAATTATTTGGAGAAGTCATGAACGAGTATTATACTTGGAAAGGAGACGAACTCCTTAACGAAGTGTATTTAGTTAGATATGAGTTGTGAGAATAGAACGTTCGACAAGCCAATATTTCGTGTGTGAGGTGCATAAGTAATAAGAAATGAGTAAGATTTATCAAATTTGATGTCGAGTGAGGTTTGAGTGGGGTAAGCACGGACCTCAGTGTGACTGTGAACTTCAACATCATCCACATTTATGATTGATCATCCGATTGCACTCGTCTCATCATATTTTGCACTCATATCATCTCGTTCTGTGAACACATTGTGAATATAGTTCTGTGAACATCTTCATGAATTCAGAATTCTCATGGTCTTTTGGGTATATTGATGTATTGAAGTGAAGTGGTGGGTGCATCTGCTCTCTCATCATGATACGATGGAGCTCTCGAGATGCTCTTGCTCATGGGGTAAACGACTTTACCATGATGATATTTGGCTACTGGGCTGGTGTGGAAACCAAGCGAATAGTCATGCGCACCTGCGAATTGAAGTTGGAAGTTCAGATTCGAGGTTTGCGTCCCAATTCCTGCCCAAAAACGCATATTCATGGTCACACCCCAGCTTTTCAGGACGAGCCTTTTGCCTTTACTGCGGCCGTTGTGAATGCGAAGATAATTACTCACTATCCATACTGCGCGTAAACAAAACAAAATATCTCGGGAGCAGCTACACTGAGGAGAGTTTAGAGTGTTTTCACTTCACTTTTGATTTCCGAAGGACGATATTCACTTTCTGATATCTGCCGCCTCGATTTAGGAGACTAGTGTTATCTTCTCGAGTCCTCTTCAATCCCCAAATCTATAAACCTTCAATCTCACTTCTTACCTACAATCCAACCTCCACTCTATCTCACAAAAAGATAACTTCCATCAACTCAGCGAATGAGAAAAACAGATTACTCAGATCGAAGCCTCTCTGAGCTTGAAAGAACAGATTCCTCTGGTCTTCTATCTCGATATCACACTTTTTCTATCCCGATCTTTTCAATTACCTCTTTATAACCTCGTGTTTTCAGCCGCACTCGAAATAGTTCCTCGAAAAACTCCTACGATCACTGATCTATTCATCTTTGTGACCTTTGTGGTCATCTTTGTGCGCAATTAGGCACATTACAATCATGGACGAAATTCAGTCAGAGGGCAGGTATGCCACAGCACCTGCAACTCCATCTAATCCCGAGAATATGGCAGGCCCTGAGCCTTATGCAAGATCTTCAACAATGCCCCCAAGAACACCAAAGACAGTCTCTAGCAGAGATAAAATTTTGGAAACACCAATCAAGGCTAAAGAGGACGATTTGAAGGAAAGCGATGCAGCTGCATGGTGGGCATCCCGCGCAGGCTCTACACTTCGGACACCTTTCAAGCGACCACAGCCTTATTATGTGAGTTTGGAGGATGAAGAAGAAGACAAGTTCGATATTCCGCCTAGGCATGAAGCTTCCAATTCAGACGAATTTCCGCCGGCGAATGACATTTGCAGTCCTTCAAAGCGCCAGAAATATGTACAAGATAACCGCCAGGCCTCTCGTGGCCAGTCCAATCTCTCTAGGCCACGAATAAATGAAGGTTCAGTAGAATTTCCTTCCAACGATGGAAGCGATTTTGAAGAATCAGAAGAATGTGGATCCAGCGACAATGATAACGATGAAGACAGCTTCTTTGTAGCTGCGCAACTCTCGCCATCTCGAAACAAGACAAAGGCAACGAAGATCCTTCGTCAGAAACCAGCCAGATCTGCAGAGGAATGGTGGGATCGCCCAGAAAATGCGAAACTCAAATTAACCAAGTCACGAAGTCGCCGGACCTTTGCACAAGATGGAGCTGAGGACAAAATACAAAGCATGATGAATCACGATCCTCTTGCGGGGAAGAATTCCGAGCGCGATAGAGCACCAACTCAATTTCTTGATGTATCTAACAAGAGCGAATGGTTCAAGTTATTTTCCAACCTCAATTTATCCGGAGATTGTCGAGGAGATCCCAATTCACTGAAAGTTGCGAGTGAGAACTTTGGGCTTGGTAAGATCAAGCTTATACATCTTGAGAATGATAAAATACTTGGGAGAGAAATTGTGGAACTTCCTCCTTTCACGAAGAAAAATGACTTGATATTGTTTAACCAGGCAACTGAAATACTTTATCGAGCAGTTGAGCAGCGATTCCGCGAACTCGTGACTGAAGCATTCCAAAATGATGATCCGCGGAAAAAGATGCAGTATTCCATTGTTGCTGTTCTTCGGCTCCGACAGTAAGCTTCGAATTGTACCCTTGAAGCTTTTCACTGACCTGACATTAAGATTTACTGCGCATCCTCTGATCATTGAACCGCAAATGAAGGTTATTATCCCTGTGATTGTTATCAACACAAAAGGTGTTATAAGCTTACACTTAATAGATTATGTTCCATATCAAGGAGCTCAAGGAAATCCAAAAGCAAATGAATGGTGCAGACCCCCAGTTACACCATCGTAAGTGTTCCCTTCATGCGCTTTTACCTTTCATTTCTAATGATTCCCAGGAATTGATCTGTGGATCAGAGATCTGGAATGTGGGCGCGAGAATCCCAGATCTTTCAAGTTTCAAGATACAGATGCATGTGGCATTTGCAATGAGATAGAAATTGATGATGCGCAGCAAGTTTGTACTTGCAAGAATCGCCATATCTTCTGCAGATTGTGCATTGATAATTATTGTACCACCCAAGCTGCCACAGAACAGGTTGATGTAAGTTCAATTGCAAAATTATTTTCGCCCTTCAAATTACTTATCATGACAAGGATGGTAAAATGAGATGCCCAGCGGCCTTATGCGAAGGAACATTCGAATTCGACCGTCTCAAGAATATCAGCGACACCCCAAAAGAAAGATCATCTAAACAGAAAAAAGGGAGAGACGTATTGAGATATGTCCCTCCTCTAGGAGCTTGATCGGAATGGTTAGAAGATATAGATGCTGGAAAATACGGCCTACCACAAAGTACAAAGTTAGCAGCTATTCGAAAATTGCTTCTGGAGTGGAGAAAAGGAACAAGATCGGATAAAACTATTATTTTTGTTCAGTGGAAGGCTATGATCCTTCTCATTGGCATGATGCTCGAAGAAGAAAACTTTCATTTCGTATATTACACTGGTGATATGAGCAAGAGAAAGCGTGCAACTGCTCTCGATTCATTCGAGAACATGAAAGAAGTCACCGTTATGATTATGGGCTTGCAAGTTGGAGGCGTTGGGCTTAATATAACCTGTGCTAATAGAGCAATCATGGTCGATCTATGGTGGAACCAGGCAATAGAAATGCAGGCGAACGCTCGAATCTATCGGATCGGGCAACCAAAAGAGACGCATTTTCGGAGAGAAATCGTGAGACGCGGCGTTGACATACGTCTTGCAGTGACGCAATTGAGAAAGAATGCTTTGATTGCAGGAACTTGAAAGGTTCTTGGTGACCATGGTCAAATGTCAGCATTGGGGCGTGTTATTGAGGATGAGAATGGCAATCCTATTGACATCGTTGCGGATTACAGAGCCCTCGATAGACCGGAAGTTCTGGCTCTACTTGAGGAAAGTGATGTCAATATGGCAGGACCGGGTGTGTATCATAATCCAGGACAGGAAGAATACGCAGAAGAGGGTGGTGCAGACGAACCGATGAAAACTGACAAGGCGGGCCCAGAGGCAAACGCATCCGAAATAGATTCCGACGACGCGTCTCTTTTCGAGGCTCTCGGCAATGAGTAAAGAGATATAAACGGAACTGCCGACAACGATTATGAATTTTCGTAATTCTAATGTGGACATGATCCTTGCTATTGTTTTAACGTCCATCGCCTAGCAGTTTTTCAAAGAC